>JAXIVJ010010171.1:2500-15000 GCA_036785665.1 Chirona hameri
TTGCGGCTTATGAATAGCATCAGTGTTGCTTATTTGCAAATATTTGCCTGTGAAAGTGGTGTACTCCATTGTTTTGTTCTGCCGTCTTCTGCTTAATGTGATGCATGGTTGGACAGAGCTGTTTATTTTGCGTTTGTTGAGGCTGGGACTTTTAAATATATTATTATATGAATAGTGCATGAGGGAGCGGGCAATAGTCGAAAATATTGACCGATGTGACGTCACTGTAGCCCCGAGGGTGAGACCGTATAAAGTGCCATTGCCCGAGGCGAAGCTGAGGGCAATGGCACTTTATACGGTCTTCACCCGAGGGCGACAGTGACGTTACAGAGGTCAATATTTTTCGACTATTGCCCGCTCCCCCATGCACTATTGATTTTATTACATGGCCACTGGCCAGCCCAGCCATTTTTTGAATAAACGTGTTCTATTTGTTTGTCACACTCCCTCACGGCCTCATATGTTTTCATATGATTTCGAGACCAAGATGTGTGCATATAAAAAAGGAAGTAGCGTCGCTTTAGTTGAATGTATTGCACAAAATAATCCAGAAAAATCCACATAGGTAAATCACAGCGTCACATTTCATATCATCTAGTGCGTCAGGTTGAAGTTTAATGTGCAGCTGTTATAAGTTTGTCCGCCGTTCTGCGTCTCCACCGAGTGTTCTTCGAGTTCATGCTTATCAAGAAGCTCAAAGCGCGGTTTTTCGGACATGCTTGTAAGATTAGGATAATTATCCAGTGGCATTAACTACGACTCCTTACAAAATGAAAATGACTTTCTACCTGAATGTGGCAAGAATTGATTTTTTTTTGGAAAGCACAAATGCACGCGCAACTTACTATTGCCCGCTACCATGACAACCATGACGACCTCAAAACCTAATGCAACTTCCAACTTGAGGTGCTATAAGTTTTATTATGCTGTTTGACGTCGTCATGGCACCGGGCAATAGGCAAAAATATCACATGAGCCGTTAACATACGAGCCGTGTAATAACAAAAGCTAAAGGTGATATATGGTTTGCCTGTTTTGTGGTTTTGTTGTAGACGAGATACATTTCCGATTAAAAGGTAAAGATCAAGCGGCATTTAATATCCCATGTTTTAATCGCTGTTCTTTGCCCTACAACAGTCAATTTACTGTGATATGTTAAAGTTACCGTGCGACCGTTTCGCCGAGAAGATCGGCTTCATACTGCTATGTCCGCCTTAGCTCGCAAACCTTGGTATCAGTCGTAGTCAATTTGTTTCAGTCTGAGTTTTCCCAGTCAATCCAGTTCACATAAAGAATCTTGGACTTGTTTTTTTCTGCTCAAATTACTCTCAGAAAAAAATTACCAGTCGTTTTGTGAGCTTTCAATGGGATTAACTACGGAGACTTCCTTAGATTCTGGTGGCAAACTTCCCTATTCTATTTACCTCGGAACTTCCCCCACGTAGTTTTTGTGTCAACTTGTGTTTTGTTTTGTGTACGCAAGCTTTGTAAGCTCAACATTTAGCCGATGTTCTGTTACCACCCTGAAGTCGCCATTTTTGAGGCGGGGGCCTGTGTCTGCATGTGGGAAAGTCTTTGTCCGGCCGGCGGCGGTGTTCTGGGCACGCGCGTCGCCTCGTCGGAGGCTTGGCTCGCACGCACCGACCGGCTGATCCAGACGGTGACGTCACGCATGACGTCACACGATCAGCCGCTGTTCACGTGGACAGGGAATGGGGTGAAGGTTGCAGCGGCGACGCGGCGCGGCGGCCGCTTCCAGTACACTAGCCGGACAGCGCTGAAGCGTGGTAGGGGGCGGGGCAGGCGTGCCGGGGCGGGGTGGGGTGGGGTGGGGTGGGGTTGGTGGAGTGAGCGTGTGGGCGCTGTCCCCCCGCAGACCGGGTCAGTCACACAAGCCGCCTGGCACTCTGCCAACGGACGCAGTGGTTTGTCGGCCGCAGACAAGGCTGATGATAGACTGACTCGGCCGCGCTATATATCTTCTTTATGCGATGTGATACAAGTGGACTTAGTCGTCTATCGACTTAGTCATCGGCTCCGTCTTTGTCATTCATTGGCACATCACTATCGGTTTTCAGTACCGGCGATTGTCCCAGTCTTGTCAGCGGGTTGGACTCCAGCCTTGATCACCATACCGGACGGACTGTCCCCCCGTCTCTGGCGACCCCCAGCCACACCCACCGGCCGCCACTATTTACGCTCCTAGCCCAGTTCCGATCAGTCTCGGTGCAATACCAGCCTCCGGAATGTATGATCAGGCCTCGCCAGACGGCCAGACGCCAGACTACATAACTTCCCTCCTGGACAGGGCCCCGCGCGGCCAGTGTCGGTGTCTGGCTCGGGTCAGGAGAGCACGCACGCTGCCGGGACACTCCCCCGCTCATTACTGGGCTGTAACGTCTCCGTCCCCGTCGGACTCGGGACGGGCGAACTGGCTCACTGACCTTAGCCACGGCCCACGTGCTGTCAGGCCCGCCGGGGGCACTAGCACCGGTGGGAACGGCCGGGACACGCCCGAAACTCTGCGCGCTATCGTCCCACGGACGCAGGCCGGCTCTGACGCTGATTGTCCATCAATGGCTCGTGTCGGATCGGAACCTGATGGCACGCCACTACGACGCGAGGCACGCCAGCCGCTAATGGCGCCTGTGAGAACCGGCCGGCTGGCTGGATGACGACATGAATCGGAGATAGCGGCAGTTTTTGTCAGGGTGACTGGGTGACTGGGTGAGTCATGCCCATGTCTGTGACCTGTACGTCGGTCGCGTGGGAGAGTTGGGTGGTATGCCGCGATGACTCTTGATCTGACGATGACTTTGTCCTCCCGCAGGATGCCATGTTGGCCGCTAAGAGTCTTCTGACCCTGTCTGCGGCAAGGCGGCCATGCCCGCCTCCCAGCCCGGCTCGGCTGGCGCCCACGCCGCCGCACAGCGCGCCCAACTCCGACTCTGAGGCGGAGGAGGCGGCGCCGCTCCCGCCCCCTCCCCCGCCGCCCGCGCACCGGCACAACTCCATGCTGGCTAAGGTGAGGGGAGCCTGTCCGGTTTGTGGGAGTGCCGCACAGTCACGGTGGACGTGCGGTATGCGAGGTGGGAACGTCGAGCCGGTTACACGTCAACGTTCCGGATGTAGTTTATCGAAGTTGACGGGAAGTCTCCTTGGGATAAGCGGATTTGAAACCGATTAAAACCGAAACACTTCACTGGGTGACGTCTTTGTTGCTAATGGTGGTGGTTTATGCTCCGACAGTTCTGAAAACTTGAGTCATTGAGACTACCTGAGTGACTCAGTGGTGCTGCGACCTGTTAATTTCATGCTCTGACCGTGGTTTTGTTCTCGTTTCAGCTGCTGTGTGACCGGTCGGTGCCGCTGTGTGACCGGTCAGTACCAGAGCGGCCGCTGTCGCTTCGGTCGTCACCATCACCGTTCGCCGCCCCCGTCTCCTCGCGATCCGCCACCTCAGTCCCATCACCCGCCTCCCCATCAGTCGCATCAGTCTCGCCATTCTCCTCACCCACCGCCACATCAGCCCCGTCCCCCTCCACGTCAGCCCCGTCCCCCTCCACGTCAGCCCCGTCCCCCTCCACGTCAGCCCGTCCTGCGGCGGCACGTCAGTCGGTGATATTCCGCGCCCACAAAGACGGCACGGCGTCCCCTCAACCTCCGGCGGCGGCACGGTGCGCCGCCTCCTCCTACGCCGCGCGGCCAGTCAGCATCGCACCTCGTCCAGTGTCGCTGCTGCCGCTGCTGTCCGTCCCGGCCGGGTCAGCGCCGCTGCTGCTCACCCCGGGTCAGGTCTTCCAGGTGGCGCCTCAGCTGCTGGCTGCCCCCACCGCACAGCTGCTGGCTGCCCCCGCCGTACAGCAGCTGACTGCGCCAGCAGCAGCACCCAACAGGAAGAGAGCCTACTGCTGCCAGCACGCCGGCTGCGACAAGACGTACTTCAAGTCGAGCCACCTGAAGGCGCACGTCCGGACGCACACAGGTGAGCGTCTGGCGCGGCGCCCGCCGGCTGGCGTGCTGCCTGTTGCCGTCCGCGGTGACAGGACAACCGCAAACCGCTGCGGAGCGGAGGGGAGGAGTGTCAGTGCGGTGCTGATGCAAGCGATGGAGAGTGGTGGGAAACCCAGCGAGACGGGCCAGCCGTGTGTTGTCGCGCTCTGCATCGCTCAAGCGGAGGCCTAGACGCGCTTTCAGTGATCCAGTATCAACACTGAGCATCCGGGGGAGGGGGGCTGGGTGGGGGATGTCGCTCGCGACTGTAGGTAAACATGTCTACGGCAAACAGATGACTGATGCACAGCAAACAAGCCTGCAGCCTGTCGATGACTGATACAGGAGGCATGCCTGCAGCGCTTTGATGACTCATGGTACAGAAAACAAGTCTGGAACATTTAGAGGTGATTGGTGCGGATAGCGGCGTGCTCTGTTGTTGATCAGGCAGCCCCTTCAACTAGCACTAGGTCCACTTGCATACTGACAATACCCTGAGATAGCCCAGAGCTGCGCCTGTCTGTACCTGTTGTGTCTGTGACACTGACTGTGTCTCGTCATGGCGATGCTGACGTTGGTCTCGATTGTTTCCGGTGTCATGGCGATGCTGACGTTGGTCTCTATTGTTTCAGGTGAGAAGCCGTTCGTATGCCACTGGCCAGACTGTGGCCGGACCTTCTCCCGCTCTGACGAGCTCTCGCGGCACAAGCGCACCCACACCGGCGAGAAAAAGTTCTCGTGCGACGTGTGCCTGCGCCGCTTCATGCGCTCCGACCATCTCACCAAACACATGCGCCGCCACGCGCGCGACCGCAAGAGCGTCGATGTGCCGGACGTGCGGCAGCGGGCGGTGATGAGGCCCTATTTCATCCTGAGCGCCACGGCCGTGTGAGCGAGCGCGGCTCCGCGGCGGCTGGCGAAGCATCTCAGACGAAGACGGAGGTGACGAGACGAGAGACGGATACGATTTGGAGACTGGAGACGAGACAGAGACGGAACAGATATACGGAGAGACAGTACCTGACCGCGGCACCGGCGCTCGGGCGGCGTTTTGTACGTCCGCGCAGCCGAGTGTATTTATTTTGTTTTTATTTATGTGTTTGTGTATTCAGCTTTAATGACTGCTGTAATAATATACAGTACGTGACATAACCATCGTGTGTCGTTTATTGGTGTGTGGCAGGGACTGAATTAAATGAGAGAAACTATGTCGGGATGGGGCTCGCCACTGGGGCATTCCACCACAAATCGACCAAGGCCCTCATATTTGTGAAAATTCTGAAAATGGGTTTATAGGGTAACTCGGGCACTAAATCCAGCTGTGACAATTTTTTTTCAGATCAACGGTCAGAGTTATAGCCTCGGGCTTGAGAGGTCACATTGTAAGGCCATTTTTGATCGCCTGTAGCTTGCTAAGGAACAGCACGAACGTAATATAATTGCATATTGTTTAGCTCGCACTGATGCGAGAAAACTTTTGATTTTTTTTTTGTTTGACCCCATGACCTCGTGACCTAGTTTTCCATGAAATATCTTGATCTGTGGCACCCAAAAAAATGCATTTTTGTCTGAAGCCAAATCAGTCTTTATGAATATGCTTAAAAAATGACGTTTTGCCTATAAATAGTACTTTAAAGCTTCACAAAAACTCCGGTAGGCGGCGCTGCGAACACATCTGTGTATCTTCGGACTGGGTAGAGATATCGAGATGCAGTAAGCGACAGTGGATAGGTCCAAGTATTCTGAGAGGAAAATGTAAGAATACTTTTGAGATCTGAGGTGAAGGTCGTATTTAGGGTCAAGTATTGCAGGCAGCGCTTTGAACACATGTATGTGTATCTCTGGACTGGGTCGAGATATCGAGATGTGGCAAACTACGGTGCGTCGGTGGATAGGTGCTAAGTATTCTGAGACGAAAATGTCATAATTTTGTGATCTGAGGTAGGTCAAGGTCATATTTAAGGTCGCAATTTCAATATTTGACCTTAAATATGACCTCGACCTTGACCTCAGATCACCAAAGTATTTGTATATTTTCGTATCAGAATACTCAGAACTATCCACGTCGTTTGCCGCATCTCGATATATCTACCCAGTCTAGAGATACACATAAATGTGTTCAAAGCGATACCTGCAATATTTGACCCTAAAGACGACATTGACCTTCACCTCAGATCACAAAAGTATTCCTACATTTTCGTCTCAGAATACTTCGACCTATCTACTGCCGTTTACTGCATCTCGATATCTACCCAGTCCGAAGATACACTGATGTGTTCGCAGCGTCGCCTACCGGAGTTTTTGCGAAGCTTCTTTATAGTACAAGATATTTTTTTTTGTACATGAAAAATAATAATAAAGACTAATTTGGCTTCAGACAAAAATGCAAACGTGGTGCCACAGATTAAGGAATTTCATGGAAAACTAGGTCACGAGATCATGGGGTAAAAAAAAAACTTAGAAATCCGAAATTGCCAAAAGTTTCCTCGCATCAGTACGAGCTCAGCCATATGAAATTATATTACGTTCGTGCTGTTCGTTGACAAGCTACAGGCGATCAAAGATGGCCTTACAACATTACCTCTAAAAAATGTCCGAGGCTATAACTCGGTGACCGTTGATCTGAAAAAAGAAGATTGTCACAGCTGGCTTTAGTGCCCGAGATTACCATATACACCCATTTTCAGTATTTTCTCGAATATGAGGGTGTCAAATTTAATTATTTGTGGTCGATTTGTCGCGGAATGCCCCCGCTGGCAGCGTCTTTCCAAAGCGGAGTTGGAAGGCCAGACATTTTTAATTTTCAAACGTCTCACCACTGGGACCCGTAGTAGACCCCGACAGGCCATTATTCTGCACACATCTGGTGGGATGGGCCGGTGATGAGATCTAATGCAGGGGGGGGGGGGGGGGTGCAGCCGACAGTACAGCGGATGGGAGCGCCCGCGAGCTGCAACTTAGCGAAAACACACATGAGGCTTCAAAGTCTCACTGGAGCGGTAATCTTATTTGCAACATTCAGCAAGTTGGAGTTTGGGGCAAGAAAGCAGGTTTATTAGCCAGGCGGCATCTGCTAGTTGACGGAATACCTCCAGAGTTAAGGACCGCTTTGGGACGCCGCGCCGGCTTAGGCCGGGCTGTTGGTCCGCGCTGGACCCCGGCTTGGACAGGGACAGGGTTGGCGGCCCCGGCTGGCCCGCGTTAGTCCGGGCTGTTGGTCCTCGTTAGACACTGGATCGGACAGGGAAGTTGGTCCGCGTTAGTCCGGGCTGTTGGTCCGCGTTAGACACTGGATCGAACAGGGAAGTTGGTCCGCGTTAGTCCGGGCTGTTGGTCCTCGTTAGACACTGGATCGGACAGGGAAGTTGGTCCTCGTTAGACACTGGATCGGACAGGGAAGTTGATCCGCGTTAGTCCGGGCTGTTGTATCTCGTTAGACACTGGATCGGACAGGGAAGTTGGTCCGCGTTAGTCCGGACTGTTGGTCCTCGTTAGACACTGGATCGGACAGGGAAGTTGGTCCGCGTTAGTCCGGGCTGTTGGTCCTCGTTAGAGACTGGCTGGGACAGGGAAGTTGGTCCTCGTTAGACACTGGATCGGACAGGGAAGTTGGTCCGCGTTAGTCCGGGCTGTTGGTCCTCGTTAGACACTGGATCGGACAGGGAAGTTGGTCCGCGTTAGTCCGGGCTGTTGGTCCTCGTTAGACACTGGATCGGACAGGGAAGTTGGTCCGCGTTAGACACTGGATCGGACAGGGAAGTTGGTCCGCGTTAGTCCGGGCTGTTGGTCCTCGTTAGACACTGGATCGGACAGGGAAGTTGGTCCGCGTTAGTCCGGGCTGTTGGTCCTGGTTAGACACTGGATTGGACAGAGAAGTTGGTCCGCGTTAGTCCGGGCTGTTGTATCTCGTTAGACACTGGATCGGACAGGGAGGTTGGTCCGCGTTAGTCCGGGCTGTTGGTCCTCGTTAGACACTGGATCGGACAGGGAAGTTGGTCCGCGTTAGTCCGGGCTGTTGGTCCTCGCTAGACACTGGATCGGACAGGGAAGTTGGTCCGCGTTAGTCCGGGCTGTTGGTCCTCGTTAGACACTGACTGGGACAGGGAAGTTGGTCCTCGTTAGACACTGGATCGGACAGGGAAGTTGGTCCGCGTTAGTCCGGGCTGTTGTATCTCGTTAGACACTGGATCGGACAGGGAAGTTGGTCCGCGTTAGTCCGGACTGTTGGTCCTCGCTAGACACTGGATCGGACAGGGAAGATGGTCCGCGTTAGTCCGGGCTGTTGGTCCTCGTTAGAGACTGGCTGGGGCAGGGAAGTTGGTCCTCGTTAGACACTGGATCGGACAGGGAAGTTGGTCCGCGTTAGTCCGGGCTGTTGGTCCTCGTTAAATACTGGATCGGACAGGGAAGTTGGTCCGCGTTAGTCCGGGCTGTTGTATCTCGTTAGACACTGGCTGGGATCGGGAAGTTGGTCCGCGTTAATCCGGGCTGTTGTATATCGTTAGACACCGGCTCGGACAGGGAAGTTGGTCTTCGTTAGACACTGGATCGGACAGGGAAGTTGGTCCGCGTTAGTCCGGGCTGTTGGTCCTCGTTAGACACTGGCTGGGACAGGGAAGTTGGTCCTCGTTACACTGGATCGGACAGGGAAGTTGGTCCGCGTTAGTCCGGGCTGTTGGTCCTGGTTAGACACTGGCAGGGACAGAGAAGTTGGTCCGCGTTAGTCCGGGCTGTTGGTCCTCGTTAGACACTGGATCGGACAGGGAAGTTGGCCCGCGTTAGTCCGGGCTGTTGGTCCTCGTTAGACACTGATCGGACAGGGAAGTTGGTCCGCGTTAGTCCGGGCTGTTGGTCCTCGTTAGACACTGGATCGGACAGGGAAGTTGGTCCGCGTTAGTCCGGGCTGTTGGTCCTCGTTAGACACTGGATCGGACAGGGAAGTTGGTCCGCGTTAGTCCGGGCTGTTGGTCCTCGTTAGACACTGGATCGGACAGGGAAGTTGGTCCGCGTTAGACACTGGATCGGACAGGGAAGTTGGTCCGCGTTGGTCCGGGCTGTTGGTCCTCGTTAGACATTGGCTGGGACCGGACTGTCTATCCTCGTTATACCGCAGGCCCGTGTTTCCTGGATCAGATGGGCCAGTCGTCAGTTCCGCAGACCTGCAGCAGCAGTTCAGGATTGCCCCGATCAGACGGCGCCGATAACGGTACAACTGGGATACGTCGACTGTACGGCTATGTATAGCTCTGCAGGGACGCGTTTCCGGTGCGCACCAGAACGGGCGATAGGACTGCAAGCTACCATATGCAATCATGCGTTGAGAAATATACAAATGTCCGCTCAAAGGAGGCGCTTAGTCGACGAGGGAGTAAGTTACGGGAGTTCAAATGTGTACAGATTGAAGTGTGCCGTGGCGAGGCACTTCCTTTTGGCAGTGGTATGGGATGGAAACTTAGCTACTTCAAATGACCCATGACAGTCATAACCGACGACAGTCAAGGTTTAGACTTTAGACTGAAAAAGAAAGACGTGGTCGTTGCTGTTTTCCGTTGCCAACATCTGATAGTGTATCCCATTCGTGATTTCGTCTTCAGTGAAGAGTTGCGTTGGACACCGAGCGTCAAATATCCAGTGCGAGGCATCGTTAGGTTTATTCATGTAATAGCACAGACAGACATCACAACAGCTTCCGACCCGATAAATGCTCTCTAATAAGCGGAACAAGGCTGGGGAGGGAGGGGTACACGCGCAGCAGACGTCACAGCACCCATCCTAGCCGCTGTCGCGCCAGCCGTCACAGCAGCCGTCACATATATCAGTTAGCTCCCCGCCGCAGGGCCGTCTCGCCTCCCCCGCCGCCGCCGTAGCGGGGCAGCGGGGCTGCAGCGGGGCAGTGCGGGACGGGCTCGCAGCGCGCCTACTTGCGTCAGGACCAGCGGTGAAGCGTCCGCCTCCTGCAGATCGCAGCCGCTGCAGCAGCCGACATGGCAGACCGAAATAGCATCAGTGGCCGGCAGTGGCGACAAGGCCACGGGGCCCGACATGAGTCCGTCGCCGCCGCCGCCGCTGGCGAGGCAGGGGTCACTGTTCGCTGCCAGCGGCCCTGGGCTGCGCTCAGGCGCCGAACACGGCACGCAAGAGAGCTGTAGATTGTAATAGCAGCAGTACACTTACTCTCAACTCAACCCACCGGTCCTGAAGGTAAACGACTCCCTCGGCCCTTCTTAACCAAGCAACTCCCTCCCTATAAAGCAACACCACTGCCGGTGTGAGCGTAAAGGCACCGTGCGACGCCACCGGCCAAAAGCGGTGTGTGTTCGCACATCTAGGAACACCCGGCACTGTGCATGAGGCCCGCAGACACCCCGGCGATAGGCAGTTTCCCGAGCGGTACACAAAACGGCCGACAACGCGACCCACCCGCACCCGCAGAGAGTCGAGCCCGAGAGGCCGAGATGTGTCAATATCAGCAGCGGTCGCGGCCCGCGGGTGTTTACACACCCAACAGATAGCGGAGGTGTCCGAGCCACTGGACTGCGCAATACACGGGGTTCTCTGGACTGAACTGCTGGGTAGGGTTACCCACACTCTACACTGGGTTCTCTGGACTGGGCTGTTGTATAGAGTTGTCGGCACTCTACACTGGGTTCTCTGGACTGGGCTGTTGTATAGAGTTGTCAGCACTCTACAGCTTGTCGATGACGAGCCACTTCTCTTTTATCTGCTCCACCTGGTCGGACACGGCCGGTTTGCGCATTCGCATCTTGACCTCCAGTTTGCCCTTGACCGTGCGTCGACCCTCGACAATCTGAGGACGGCAGACGACGGCGTTACAACTCGAGACACATTGTCAGGTTCAGGTCAGACAGCTAGAGCTTCACAACGCGGAACACAGTGAACGATGCAGAACAGGGACAGCAGCATAACACAAAAGAACACAGCATGAGGTCACAGACAAGGTCACAGACAGCATCACAATCCCAAATTCACAACAGGTACACAATGGTGTCTGTGACTCGTCTGCTCCCTGATTGACACAATTCAACCGTTTGACGATTATCGAAACAGCACATACACCACACATAGCACATACACTAATTACATTCCTACACCACACAACGCACCACGACTGGAGGGCGAGACTCTCCACTGCCCCCCCCCCCCTCCCCTAATCCGCCCAGCCCACCCATATCCCTGAATATCAAACCCCCGTCGGTGTCGGACCATTACCAAACCCTGTCTACATGTGGCATGCACTCTATCTAAACCCTGTCTACATGTGGCATGCACTCTATCTAAACCCTGTCTACATGTGGCATGCACTCTATCTAAACCCTGTCTACATGTGGCATGCACTCTATCTAAACCCTGTCTACATGTGGCATGCACTATATCTAAACCCTGTCTACATGTGGCATGCACTCTATCTAAACCCTGTCTACATGTGGCATGCACTCTATCTAAACCCTGTCTACATGTGGCATGCACTCTATCTAAACCCTGTCTACATGTGGCATGCACTCTATCTAAACCCTGTCTACATGTGGCATGCACTCTAATTTAAACCCTGTCTACATGTGGCATGCACTCTATCTAAACCCTGTCTACATGTGGCATGTACTCTATCTAAACCCTGTCTACATGTGGCATGCACTCTATCTAAACCCTGTCTACATGTGGCGTGCACTCTATCGCCGCTACCGCACAACAGCCTTCACACTTAACAAGAACAGCAGCCGTGGATGATCTCTCTGAGGCGATAAATAATGTAGTAGTTGTATGTGTCCGTGTGTGTGTGTGTGTCTGTGTGTGACAGCAGACGATGAGTCAGAGACCAGGGACGGTCCCGCCCCATCGCTCCGCTGTCAGGCGACGCGCTGTCTGCGGCCCGGCCGCTGTCCAGGCAGTTAGTACACATCACCAGCGGCGGCGGAAGGCATTTTCGGATGGGGGGTGGGGGACCCAGGGGGCCCCCTCGGCCAAAGGACCCCCATGGCCGAAGGTCACCCAAATACAAAATACATAAACAAATGGCGCAAAATAGTATCTCCTCGGATTTAGGCCACTATTTTGCAGGGCCACTAAATGGTCGCAAAAAACGTCGGACAGGCCCATGTTGAAGTTTCAGGCCTTCCAAGGGCCCCTCAGGCATACCGAGGGTCCCCTCAGGCAGACTGAGGGCCTTCTGTCGGCTTTAGAGGGCCCTTCAGGCTGGATGGGGGCACCCCGGGGCCCTAGGTCAACTTCTTGGAGGGCCCCTCTTACAAATTTATGGGGGGGGGGGGGCAAAATCACATGTTTGCCCCCCAACTTCGTGTGTGTGTGTGTGTGTGTGTGTGTGTGTGTGTGTGTGTGTGTGTGTGTGTGTGTGTGTGTGTGTGTGTGTGTGTGTGTGTGTGTGTGTGTGTGTGTGTGTGTGTGTGTGTGTGTGTGTGTGTGTGTGTGTGTGTGTGTGTGTGTGTGTGTGTGTGTGTGTGTGTGTGTGTGTGTGTGTGTGTGTGTGTGTG
>JAXIVJ010010171.1:20000-48266 GCA_036785665.1 Chirona hameri
CAAAGGACCCGACCTCAGAGGACCCGAGTTCATATAACCCGACCTCAGAGGATCCGACCTCAGAGGACCCGACCTCAGAGGACCCGACCTCAGAGGGCCCGACTTCAGAGGACCTCAGAGAACCCAACCTCAGAGGACCCGACTTCAGAGGACATCAGAGCAAGGGCGTAGGCAAGGGGGGGGGGGGGGCAAGGGTGTCATTCCCTCTGGAGGCCAGGCGGGCCCCTCTGGCGACCGAGCGAGGGCCCCTGGGACCAAAGGCCCCAGTGTTTTGGATGGTGTCAGGCACCCGCAAAACGCACCACGTCGCATAAAAGAACGCCCACGAACCTAAACAAATCGTAACACGAATAAATAACAGCACTTGCTTGTCTGTTAAATGCATGTATATGTAAATACGTACAAAAGGGCCCCAGCTAGAGAGGGCCCTCTACCAGCTTTTAGAGGGCCCTGCCGATCTGCAGATCGCCGCCTGCCGGCATTTAGAGGCCCCAGTCGGTTGTAAAGGTCCCTCTGCTGGCCTTTACAGGGCCCTGCCGATCTGGAGAGGGCCCTCTGCCGGCCTTTAGAGGGCCCTGTCGATCTGTAGATCGATCTGCCAATCTGTAGAGGGCCTCTGCCGGCATTTAGAGGGACCTTAGGGGCCTTGTCGATCTGCAGAGTGCCCCAGTAAATCTGTAGAGGGCCCTCTTCTGGCCTTTAGAGGGCCCTGCCGATCTGTAGAGGGCCATCTGCCGGCCTTTACAGGCCCTGTCGATCTGGGCCCTCTTCTGGCCTTTAGAGGGCCCTGCCGATCTGTAGAGGGCCATCTGCCGGCCTTTACAGGCCCTGTCGATCTGCAGAGTGCCCCAGCCCATCTATAGATGACCCTGCCGGCCTTTAGAGGGCCCTTCCAGCCTTTAGAGGGCCCTTCCGGCCTTTAGAGGGACCTTCCGGCCTCTGGAGGGCCCTGCCGGCTTTTAGAGGGCCCTGCCGATCTGTAGATCGCCCTGCCGATCTGTAGATCGCCCTGCCAATCTGCAGAGGGCCGCTGCCGGCATTTAGAGCCCTCTTCCAGCATTTAGGGGCCTTGTCGATCTGCAGTGTCCCAGTCAATCTGTAGAGGGCCCTCTGCTGACCTTTAGAGGACCCTGCCAATCTGTAGAGGGCCCTCTGCCGTCCTTTAGAGGGCCCTTCCAGCATGTAGAGGGCCCTGCCGACCTGTAGAGGACCCTCTTCTAGCCTTTAGGGGCCCTGTCGATCTGCAGAGTGCCCCAGCCAATCTGTAGAGGGCCCTCCGCTAGCCTTTAGAAGGCCCTGCCGATCTGCATAAGGCCATCTGCCGGCCTTTAGAGGCCCCTGCCGATCTGTAGAGGGCCTCTGCTGTCCTTTAGAGAGTCCTGTGGTGGTAGAGGTGGTCTGCCGGTCGAGCGCCGGTGAGGCTCTCGAAGGAAGACCAGGCAAAGTTCTCATTATTTTTCAGTGTATGCAAGTAACGTCTGCGAGGAGTACAAGGCTTTGACAATGTACGAGTATTAACCCGGCATTGGCTGGGGTCTCAGCCGAACGCCATTGGCTGGGAGGTTGACCCCTGTTTATCTTCCGAACTAATAACCGCAGCGTCGACCTGCAGAGATGGCCAAAGACCTCATCTGGACAAACATCCGGACAAACACGTTGGCCCGTACTTTCCTGAGCGACCCCCCAGTGGAAATCTTCGAATTCTACAAAAAAACACACATGTAAACATGTTTCTCATCCTACGATTTTGAATAAGAAGCGCCTTGACGAGACAAACACCATGGCGTAAAAATAGTGCCTTATCTTCATTAGGTAAAAAGTTATTTGCGAAAAACTGTTTTGCCAAAAACAGTTTATTTACATTTGATGACCTCTGGAGCCTAAAATATTAACCTGAGCTCAAATTTGAGGACACAAATGGGGATTGCATATTTCAAGAGCTTTCGATAGTTTTTTTCCGTTTGTTCCTAGCTATCATAGTTCCCGAGATATTTGGGGGTTTCTGGAGCGAAGCCCTAAAACTGGAAAATCTGACCTTTGATGCCCTCTGGTGACCTCAATATTGACCTGACCTAAAGAACAGATATACCTTCCATAGAGCTTGTCTCGAACTATCTAACGCCGTTTTCCGCTTGTCTACTATGTTGCGTGGTTTTCGAGATCTTAGGGGTTGGCGGAATCCCCCCCCCCCCCCACCCCTCCAGGGCGTGTAATTATCAGAGGCCCTCTAGGGCGCGTGTTAAGATATGACTCTATCGTGTTGTAGAAACCTATCGTATCACAATGTGGTGTATTTTTTCACGACAATTTATAAGCAAACGGTATCCGAAGCTTTCTGTAAATCAAGATATAGGAGCATGTTATTTCGTTATTTTGTAGATATTTTGTAACTTCATCGTACATGTGCGCAATCTATAAAGCTATCTAACGCCGTTTTCCGCTTGTCGCTACGTTGCGTGGTTTTCGATATCTTAGGGGGGGGGGGGGGCGGAATCCGCCCCCCTCCCCTCCAGGGCGTTTAATTATCAGAGGCCCTCCAGGGCGCATGTTAAGATGACTATCGTGTTGTAGAAACCCCTCGTATCACAATGTGGTGTATTTTTTCCCAGGAAAATTTATAAGCAAACGGCATCTAAAGCTTTCTGTAAATCAATATATAAGGAGCATTTATTTCGTTATTTTGTAACTTCATCGTACATGTGCACAATCGGCATGTACGTACTGAGTTGTTTCATTAATCCGAATTGAAGAAGATTCAGGATATTATTTGGATTAAAGGGAGATAATCACCTTCTGATTTGGTTGGCAACAACTTATTTGACTACCGTTATGGTATTAAAATGTTGTGATCTAAATTTAAGAAATAAACAGGGCCTATTTTAACATGTTAACTGGGGGCAAATGCCCCCCCCCCCAGTGAGCCGTTTTGCCCCCCCCCCCCCAGTCAAGACATGTTGCCCACCCTGATTTCAGTATTTCCATGTCGTGTTTCGCTTGATAGGTATTTCCATTGGGTTGATAGGTATCAATAATATGCTTACCTGGTGATAAATGCATACAAATACAATGCAAATGTCATGATATTCCTAAGTTTTATTTTCAGAAATAGCTATCTTTAACCAGACAAAGTCTTTGATTGGGGGCGCTTAACCGCCCCCCTGATGAATTTTCGCAATAGCTGAAAAACTAATAGCGCTATCAACGTGAAACTTCCCGTACCTTCTTATAAATCATTTTTACGTCTTGTGTGCAAAAATAAAAAATTGTAGACATTTTTTTCTTGAGTTATAGCGAATTTAGTGACGTCACTACAGACGAGTTTTACACCAAAATCATCTAAACTTTGCCAAACCGTACAAATGCCACATTTAAAGTAAAATGCAATCGAAAAACGCCAAAAGATAGCAAATATTGCAACGGCTAAAAACTTTCTATCCCGGATTTTTTGATATTTTTAGTTTTTGACCCCCCAAAACTAAAAAAAAGTTTTTTTAATTATCACATCAAAATTTTCTAAAATATTTTATACAAAAACGGAAGATATGTCAGAAAACCATACCTAGGCAACTACAATGCCAAATTTCAATCTGATATCTCCATTTTTGACTGACTTATGACATCTAAAGTATGGGTAACTTATGACGTCATATTTTGAAATTGCGTTTTTTGGCTTTTATTGACTAGATACAGACAAATAAATGCCACCACTGTATTTGTGAAACAAAACTTGTCTAGCAACATGCCTTTTTTGTTTAGATTTAACAATGTAAAATGTTGACCTTCGGTGACCTGAACTTGACCTGAAATTTACATTTATTTCGCGTAAATGAATGTAGGTGGTAAAATGACTATCACTATCGAATTATACGTGGAAAATAAATAATAAAACATGTGTTGCATGACTTCCGTAGATATTTTGAGCATAGTGACCTTTTGTGACCTGACCTTGACCTTGGCCAACAATCTCACTTTAGCTCATGCGGGATATTTATCATACCTTTGGCAGCACTTTGGATGAAACAGGTCGCAATCGAAGGCGAAGGCAAATGGAAAATATGGCCCATAAACTCAAATACGCCGATTTTGACCTTTGACCTGACCGTGACCTGACATTTGAACCCAATTTAACCTTTGTGAGCATGCTTTAGATTCGTCTCATTGATATTTCGATTGCCGCCTTGCGCATCTCGCTGCGATCACTGGTTCGGAAGATAACCAGAGGGCGTTTAACGCCCCCCCCCCCCCCCCCAGTCAATGGCGTTTTGCTGAGACCCCAGTCAATGCCGGGTTAAATAATTTCCGGAATATTTCTAATTTAAATATTCTTTGAACAATTGTTCCTTAGCGGCAGAGTGGGGGAGATCGGGGGTTGTTGGATTAGGAACGTCGCCACACAATTTTGATTGGGTGGGGGCAACCGCTGAGCCGAGATTGTGTTCAAATTTGGTGTGTGGTTAGGGAGATCTCAGCCGCCACTTTCCCACACAAGTCAAGGGTGGGGTGCTTCGGCACGTGCGCACGTGTGCACCACGTTTTTGTATCTCAGAAATTACTTCCCTGATCGAGTTGGAATTCACCATACATTTCCTACGCGCTCGCTCGTTCATCGCCAACTACGGCGCCTTACTGGTTCGGTAAACAAAAGTTATGGAAGAAAAATGACGAATGCGGAATGACCTCAGGGTGAATAGATTTTACCTCGTGGAGGTTACAGGATAAAACTACCACATGGATCTTTGCATTGGCGGATCCAGAACGGGAGTTTTTTTTGGGGGGGGGGGATTAAATACAAGTATCACACAATTCTGAAAACGCATCGGATTTGGCTTGCTTATGCATTGATAGCTGATTTAAAACTAACTTTTCTTAGTAAAGGTTGCTTAGATTTTCTTCTATATCAGGAAATGTGTCAATCTTGCGCCGATTTCAGGCGGTTGGGGGGGGGGGGGGCAATTGCGCATTTTGAACAACCGTAGATCCGCCATTGGATCTTTGTATTTTGCAAAAGATGCGGGACTGGTGAAAATTGGCCAAAATTTACCCATTTCCTTTGGATTTATATGCATTTTCATGTTTCCCCAATTACTTATAATTGGGAGGTCACAAAATAGACTTCACCTTAGGTCACCGTTTTAAAATCATACGAAATAGCAGAATTGTAGGTGTGTATGACCTGATTCAATCCCGTGAGTATCTAACTGACCAGTCAAACAATGTGGCTGCGGCACGACCTTACATTTTTGGAGGTGGGATCACTAGACTTGACTTGTGACGTGACCTGAGGAGACCCGATGTAAACAAATTAACAGGATTTATGCAATTGATAGGCAAGCAGTTGTAACAAAAATGGCGGAGCGAAATGGCGTAGTTTTCCGCTATTTCCAAAAAAAAACTTAAGGGGGAGGGTATGTCCGCCCCTGGATCCCTCACTGGCGCAGGGGTGTAGGTTCCTATTCAGTTGGGGGTCGTCAGCCCCCCCCCCCCCCAACTGGGGTTTCAGCCCCGCAACTTTGACGAGGAAGTGGGTCAAATCCGGGGAGAAATCTGTATTTTGTGGATTTCGATGGTACTTTAAGCGATTTTTTTCTCCAGCTCAGTCCCCCCCCCCCCCAACTTGTTTGGAGAAGCTACGCCCCTGCACTGGCAGATCCACAAGGCGGACATCAGGGGCAAATGCCCCCCCCCCCTCACAGGAATCGGGTGGGGGTGGGGGGCATGCAATACAAGTATGCCCCCTCCCCCTGCGCCTTCCCTGCACTGAACGTGAAAAACAATGATCTTAGGAGAAAAAAACATGAAATCGGAAGCTTTTTGCTTCTCTCAAGTGATTGAATTTGAAGTTTTTATGTATCCCTTGCTTTCAATGAGAGACAAAACAGCGCACCTGATGCAATTCAAGCAGCCCCGGTGACACGCGCCCTGCTGGGGGGGGGGGGGGGGGGGGGGGGCAGATTCTGCCCCCTCCCGGATTTTCTCAATAAATGTAAAACTGTGATAGATATCCACGTGAAACTTTCACTAGCTTATACTGCATCAATTCTACGTCTTCTCGCCAAATTTCAATGAAATTAATGCAGTATTTTGGGAGATAATAACGTTTTAATGACGTCATGTCATGCCATTTTTGGTGGAAAAACAATGAATGTTTGCAAAAATTGTAAAGAACAGAGTTTCAAAGCAAATTGCAAATAAAAACGTCAAACGAAAGTAAATGGCATTCTATTCCAAATGGCTATATCGGATTTGTGATTTTTTTTACCCCGCAAAATATATATTTTTTCTCGGAAAAATGTCCACATTATTTTGTGAATTCGAAAAGTGATTTATTAAGCTCGAATACCAAAATAAGGTGACCGGCCCAAATCCGCGGAGGGAAAAAATGGGGGTACCTTTTTGCCACAAAAAGATGCCCCAAAAATGTTTTGCCCCCCTAGTGGTTTTCCCTTAAAATAGGCCCTGGAATTAAACCAAATGATTCCCCAATTAAAAGTTGGAGTTTGGGAAAATTAATGATCGGTATTTTCCCTTCACTATTGGAAAGCGCAAAATCTGGCGCTTTTGCATCAATCTGTTCAACGTTGTAAACAAATCGCCGACACCGGTGTCAAGCTAAACTGCCAATTTCAATGCACTTCTTTGAAATGATTGTTGATTGTCCATACACATTTGGGCACATATTCGCAAAAGATAGAGTGCAGGAACATATTGCATACCTTCATGATAAATAACAATGCGTAGGGAGACTAATTTACTGAATTCGTTATCGAGTACTTGCTGAGTACCGACCGATATAAGCGTGGATCGCTTATCAGTAGGAAACTGCAAATATCTTTCGGTAGGAATGTTTATATGTAAAATGTGATGAATTTACATCATATTTTGGCATTGTCTATCGATAGACGAGACCAAAATATATTGTAAATTCATCAAATTTTGCATATAACAATTCCTACCGCGAGATATTTCAATTCATAGTTGATAAGCGCTCCACGCTTATAATCAGCTCTACAACAATACAATTACATATAATCAGCAATACAATATAATCAGCTCTAATACAATTAACTCGGTAACGACATCAGTAAATTAGCCTCCCTACGCATTGTTATTTATCATGAAGGTATGCAATATGTTTCCTGCATTCTATCTTTTGCGAATATGTGCCAAACTTTTATGAACAATCAACAATCATTTTAAAAAAGTGCATTGAAATCGGCAGTTTAGGTAGGCCCCCATGGCAACCTATTTAGTGTCGGCGATTTGTTTAGAAGTGCCCATTCAACAACGTTGAACAGATTGACACAAAAGCGCTTTCCAATAGTGTAGGGAAAATACCGATCATAAATTTTCCCAAACTTCCAACTTTGAATTAGGGAATAATTGTATTTAATTCTTAAATTTAGATCACATCATTTTAATACCATAACGGTAGCCAAAGAAAGTGTTGCTAACAAAATCAAAAGGTGATTATCTCCCTTTAAACCCGCGCCCCGCTGGAGGTGGCAGAATCTGACCAGAGTACTTATAATCAAAGAGTAGGTTCAAGTTTTGCGACTGCCATGGCTACGTCACGCCTGGTTCAAACTATAATAAACTAACTATGTTACCACATCAACTATTTCTGGTATGATTTTTGGAATAGTTCTCATTTTCTTTTATAATTTCAACTATATAGTAGGATATGGTAATCACATCGGAATATATATGTAAAGAAAACGAAATATATTTAATACAATTTTGTGTGTATTCGAATGAAAATGATATATAAGTTCATTGGTCAATCAATTTTATTGGAAAAAATACCTATAAACACAATGTTAACGATATATTGCAATTAGTCAGCTGTAACAGAATTTGCATTCAGGCCGGATATTATGAAGCACCAGACCGCCGCCGGGCCGCAAATTCCCGAAGTCGAATGACCATTCGCCCTCGGAGATAGGTGACGTCATAACTGCTGGGCGAGTCCATTATACCACCGGGGGAGGTTGGCACCTCCATGAATGGGATGCTGGGCTGCGACAATAATCGAAGCGATCGCTGTGTGTTATGCGCTTAGCCTCGGTGCGTACCATTTGACACATATAGTTTATTCTCGTTACGGCGCGGTCGTTAGGCAGAAGCGCATTTGATCTCCGTTTACATGTCAGATCGGTAGGCAACAGTAGGTACCTATATTCGGCGTCTGTATTATATTTATACTGCTTTTTTATACTTGAAAACAGGCGGGCGACCAAGATAGCAAGTGTTAGACAATTATTCCTTGAATATTTCGATAATACGTATTTATTTCGATCGCATACGTATTATTAGAAGGTAAGGCCGTTGGATTTTAAATACAGAGTTGCAGGTTGTTTCAGTGGAGATACGTGATCGGCAATACACCATGGCATGGGGAATTTCCGGTTTGCATTCGGTACATACGTAATTTTCCACCCAGAGATTCCACGAAACGAGCACGGAGCAAGTCAGTTCAGTTGACACGTGCGACAACTGTGTTTAGAAAGCAGAAAACGCGTTTATAGTTCAACCTCGGTTTTGTATTACCTGTCGAGGCGCGCCAAAAGAAGTAGATAGCAATTTTGAAAGACATGCTATCTAAACCTGTTGAGTTGGCAGGTTTAGATGCATGTGAGGCCTGGAATGTTTTCAAAGCTAGATTAAGCCAAATTCAAAATCGGCATATACCCCTCAGGCACAAACGTAACAGAACCAAGGGCAATCCAGTTTGGCTTACCCCAGAAGTAAGGAGTGCTATACAAGCTAAAAGAAGTGCATTTGGCATTTTGAAGGGATCTTCACTAGATATAAATCAGAAGGCCTACCAGAATGCAAGAAATTCAGTTAAGAAAAAGGTCAGAGCAGCTAAAAGGGCAAAGGAACTTGATTTAGCTAGACATTGTAATGCAGATAGTAAGAAGTTCTTCAGTTTTTATAAGTTAAGTACAGTTTCCAAAAATATAGGTCCATTTAAGGTAGATGATGTGTTAGTTAGCAAGGACAGTGAAATGGTTGAAGTGCTTAATGATCAGTTTCAATCTGTCTACTATCGAGGACCAGAGTAGTATTGCAGCACTTCAGCCTGAGCTAGAGACAGAGGAGACTTTAGGAGAGCTAGGTGGCATAAGTAGTGAACTTGTTCTAGAATATCTAAAGAAAGTAAGGCCTAACAAGGCAGAAGGACCTGATGAAATCCATGCTAGACTTTTAAGAGAATCTGAAAGGGAGTTGTCGGTTCCATTAGCCATAATATTTTCTAAATCACTTGCAGATAGTAAAATTCCACTTGATTGGAAAAGAGCAAATGTTGTTCCTATTCATAAAAAGGGAGATAGAAGTAAAGAGGAAAACTATAGACCAGTTAGTCTGACCTCATTAGTCTGCAAGGTGCTTGAATCAATCATCAAAGATAAGATTGTTGAATTCTTGGAGCAAAATGAACTCATCAAAGATACACAGCATGGCTTTAGGAAGGGCCGTTCTTGTTTAACTAATCTTCTGGAGTTTTTGGATGTTGCAACAGATAGCGTTGATCAGGGTAAACAGCTAGATGTAGCTTTTCTTGATTTCAGTAAAGCATTTGACAAAGTCCCCCATACAAGACTGGGGTTGCAACTTAAAATTCATGGGATCAGGGGCAAGATTCTGGATTGGATAGAAACGTGGCTTTCAGGACGCCAGCAAAGGGTTATATTGAATGGGTGCCAATCACAATGGAAGGAGGTTCTCAGTGGGGTTCCACAGGGCTCAGTCCTGGGCCCATTGCTTTTTATAATATTTGTGAATGCAATTGAGAACAGTATAGACAGCAAAGTCTTGAAATTTGCAGACGATCTAAAAGTTGTCAGGATTATTAGAGGAAAACATGATCAGGATGTTTTTCAATCAGATCTGGACAAGCTAGTTGAGTGGTCTGAAGCATGGCAGATGAAATTCAATTTGAGTAAATGTAAGATTATGCACGCTGGACGGGTTAGCAGTAAACATAGGTATGAAATGGGTGGGCAGAAAATGGAGCAGATTGAAAAGGAAAGAGATTTAGGTGTCGTGGTAAACAATAGACTATCAGCGTCAGACCAGGTTGTAGAAGCTAGGAAAAAGGCACTTAGAATGCTAGGGGCCATTAACAGAAATGTTTCCTACAAGAGTGAAAAGGTAATAACAAAACTGTATTGTGCATACGTTAGACCACATTTGGAGTATTGTGTACAAGCCTGGTCTCCAACATATGAGAAAGATTGCTGGTTGTTAGAAAGAGTTCAAAAAAGGGCAACAAAAATGATTAATTGTCTTGGTAGTTTACCTTATGAAGATAGATTAAGGAAATTGGGTATGTTTTCACTTAGATATAGAAGGCTAAGAGGAGATCTAATTGAAGTCTTCAAATTTGTAAATAGTCAGCATTCTGGATATTTAAAGGGTATGTTTGAGTTCAATAGGGAAAATCGAGGTAGAGGTCATCAGCATAAACTCATTATGAAACAAAGTAGGACTAGGCTACGACAGTCATTTTTCAGTAGAAGGGTTGTAGGACATTGGAATATGCTACCAGGGGATGTCGCTGATGCAGTGACACTTGCTTCCTTCAAAATTAGATTAGATAAATACTTTACAGAGAAGGGATTAGTTCATAAATACTCGTGGGATTAGCCTTCTTTTATGCAGGTAGAGTAAGGTGATTTGAAGGGGCGAGACTGGTGGAGGGGGGGTGGGGTGGGGGGATGGGGGGGTGGGGTGCAACCTCGGATGGGCCCAAGAGGCTCTTTGTTGCACTTTTCTTTTATGTCTTTATGTCTTTACATGCATTTTTTCACACACTACACTTAAAGGAAATAGTTCACCTTGGAATTTTTTACCCAACACGATTTGATTCTATTTTTTAATACAATTTCTTTTTATATTGTCAAAAATGGCCTTATATCGCGCCGATTCAGGACAGAAGGCCGTACATTTTTATTGTTTATCAAAACTATATGCATACTCTCTGAGTCAGAGTCCTGACGTCACGCGAATGTAAAAAATGGTTCAGCCAATTAGATTCGAAAGTAGTCGCGTAAAGATAGACTCGCATTGGAGATGTGCCAACCGGCGGCCGGCGATCGCTTGCTAGCACCAGCTGCAAGCTGATTGGCTGATGGTATATAGCCTCTCCCCGGGCTAAAACCAGTACAACATTCTTTCGCCAGCACCGCATTCCTTCTCCAAAAACTCAAATATATTCGGCTGGAGTCTTTTCAGTCAAGAAAACTTGCAGATAGGGGTTTCCCAACACGGGCTACAAAACTGCTATCTCAGTTTAAAACTAATGTTGAAGGTGAACTATTTCCTTTAAACACCCCACCATGCACAGTACACATGATATCGTACATGACAGGGTATGTAGGGAGACTGTGACGTCACTGTGACGTCACGTCACATCCGAGTGAATTCGACCAATCAAATTAATTGGTGCGAATGGTTGCTATACTTCGGGAATTTGCCGCCGGGCCGGCCAGCCAGGCGGCGGCGGCCGGCCGGCCCCGCGGCGGTACAGTCTCTGGCAAGGCGTCGAGGCGGTTCTCACCCACTTGCGGCAGGCGCGGCGGCGGCGGTGTACAGCCCCTGACAGCGGACCCCCCGCTCCGGCGCGCCGTGTGGGCGGGACATGCCTCCACTCGACCGAGAATTGTAAACGATTGGAGTGTCTCAGGTAAAACCGGAGGCCATTCCAGGAATCTTGAAGAAACGAGCTTCCCATTGAGCATAAATACTTGTATCCATCTCTCTTAGATAACAAATTAAAGGGGGCAACTACCAAGCCTCTGCATTGCCTTAACACTGGAGCGGGATTCGACTGCCATGGTGTCACGGCTACCAAACAACTTGCGCCCCCCAGAATCTGCCCACCCTCCCCTGATTTGCTTAATAACTTTAAAACAATGATAGATATCAACGTCAACCTTTCAGCACCTTACGCTGCATCAATTATACGTCTTATCACAACATTTCAATGAAAATGGTGCAGTTCTTTTGGAGATAATGACGTTTTAATCACGTCATGTCCTGCCATTTTTGGTGGAAAAACAATACATGTTTGCGAAATCGTAGAAAATCGAGTTTCGAAGCAAATTGCAAACAAAGGCGTAGAAAGAAAGGAAATACATTATATTGAAAATGGCTATCGCGGATTTTCGAAATTTCTAGTTTTTTCTTTCTTCTCGCAATTATTTTTTCGTTGTCGAAAGTTATTTGTCGTTGTTTTACAATATACAACATACTGTACTGTTTTAATTATGTGGGCCCCCTTGGCTACGAGGGTCCCTCTGATCCCATTTGCCCCCCCCCCCCTGAGAGAAATCCTGCCTATGCCCCTACCTCAGAGGACCTCAGAGGATCTCGACCTCAGAGGACCCGACCCCAGAGGGCCCGACCTCAGAGGACCTCAGCGGACCCGACATCAGAGGATCCCGACCTCAGAGGACATCAGAGGACCCGACCTCAGAGGACCCGACCTTAGAGGACATCAGAGGACCCGACCTCAGAGGATCTCAGAGGACCCGACCTCAAAGGACATCAGAGAACCCGACCTCAGAGGACATCAGAGGACCCGAGCTCAGAGGACCCGACATCAGAGGATCCCGACATCAGAGGATCCCGACCTCAGATAACCCGACCTCAGAGGACCCGACCTCAGAGGACCTCAGATAACCCGACCTCAGAGCACCCGACCTCAGAGGACCTCAGAGGACCCGACCTCAGAGGACCCGGCCTCAGACGACCCGACCTCAGAAGAGCCGACCTCAGAGGACCCGACCTCAGAAGAGCCGACCTCAGAGGACCTCAGAGGACCTGACATCAGAGGATCCAGACCTCAGATAACCCGATCTCAGAGGACCCGACGCGGCCGGTTCCGATGCCGCCGCCGCCGGCCCGCCGTGCACCGCTGTCACCGGCGTGATGCGGGCTCATCAAACATGCCACTGGCGACGGTATCGCCGGTATCGCCGGTATCGCCGCCACCGCCGGCCGCACACGTCACGACGATTGATGGTCCGCTTACAATGGAGACATCACTGCCCGAGCAGCGGCAATGCAACACCGGTACGGAGATGAATGGCGGGGATGCAGCACCTGTACGGAGGTGAATGGCGGGAATGCAGCACCTGTACGGAGGTGAATGGCGGGAATGCAGCACCGGTACGGAGGTGAATGGCGGGGGTGCAGCACCGGTACGGAGGTGAATGGCGGGAATGCAGCACCGGTACGGAGGTGAATGGCGGGAATGCAGCACCTGTACGGAGGTGAATGGCGGGAATGCAGCACCGGTACGGAGGTGAATGGCGGGAATGCAGCACCGGTACGGAGGTGAATGGCGGGAATGCAGCACCTGTACGGAGGGGAATGGCGGGAATGCAGCACCGGTACGGAGGGGAATGGCGGGAATGCAGCACCGGTACGGAGGTGAATGGCGGGAATGCAGCACCGGTACGGAGGTGAATGGCGGGAATGCAGCACCGGTACGGAGGTGAATGGCGGGAATGCAGCACCTGTACGGAGGGGAATGGCGGGAATGCAGCACCGGTACGGAGGTGAATGGCGGGAATGCAGCACCTGTACGGAGGGGAATGGCGGGAATGCAGCACCGGTACGGAGGGGAATGGCGGGAATGCAGCACCGGTACGGAGGGGAATGGCGGGAATGCAGCACCGGTACGGAGGTGAATGGCGGGAATGCAGCACCGGTACGGAGGTGAATGGCGGGAATGCAGCACCGGTAAGGAGGTGAATGGCGGGAATGCAGCACCTGTACGGAGGGGAATGGCGGGAATGCAGCATCGGTACGGAGGTGAATGGCGGGAATGCAGCACCGGGAGGGGAATGGCGGGAATGCAGCACCGGCACGGAGGGGAATGGCGGGAATGCAGCATCGGTACGGAGGTGAATGGCGGGAATGCAGCACCGGCACGGAGGGGAATGGCGGGAATGCAGCACCGTTAC
Source organism: Chirona hameri (assembly GCA_036785665.1). NCBI lineage: Eukaryota > Metazoa > Arthropoda > Thecostraca > Balanomorpha > Balanidae > Chirona > Chirona hameri. Next base: position 33,977 of record JAXIVJ010010171.1, read on the forward strand.
GGAGGGGAATGGCGGGAATGCAGCACCGTTACGGAGGTGAATGGCGGGAATGCAGCACCGTTACGAAGGTGAATGGCGGGGGTGCAGCACCGGTACGGAGGTGAATGGCATGAGCCATGAATATATATGCTGACTGTTGAACGGTGCATTGGAGAGAGCGGTAATAGGAATATGTGATTAGTTACCGCTGAAATGAAAAACGCGCTCCGATGCAGCATACATACACTGCAACATAAATATCTTTAGGAACAACTAGAAGCAAGCCAGTGTTAACCCTCGCCCTACGGGGGGAGGGGGCTGACGGCCCCTTGAGGTTTTTCTTTAATAGCTTTTTACACGTGCGGCGCATCTTGCTGAAATTATCGGTAGCTGAGTTAGCTGAGTTTACAACAATTATACGTATGCAGCACAAATTTAATTGAAATTGGTTAAGTAGTTTGGGAGATAATCATGTTTTGATGACGTCATGTTGGTGTAAAGAAGATAAATATTTGAAAAATGGTATAGAACATAGTTTTAAAGGAAATTGTAAACGCAATTCACCAAAGATACACAATGGCATTCGCTTTCAAATGGCAATCCCGGATTTTCAAAATTTTGGGGTTTTGACCCCTAAAATAAAAAAAACTCGTCAGTCGTCAGTCGTCAGTCGTCAGTCGTCAGTCGTCCGTCCATCGCACCATTCAGTCGTCAGGGGACGCTAACGTCGTCCGTCCATCGCACCAGTCAGTCGTCAGGGGACGCTAACGTCGTCCGTCCATCGCACCATTCAGTCGTCAGGGGACGCTAACGTCGTCCGTCCATCGCACCAGTCAGTCGTCAGGGGACGCTAACGTCGGCCGTCCATCGCATCAGTCAGTCGTCAGGGGACGCTAACGTCGTCCGTCCATCGCACCATTCAGTCGTCAGGGGACGCTAACGTCGTCCGTCCATCGCACCAGTCAGTCGTCAGGGGACGCTAACGTCGGCCGTCCACCATTCAGTCGTCAGGGGACGCTAACGTCGTCCGTCCATCGCACCATTCAGTCGTCAGGGGACGCTAACGTCGGCCGTCCATCGCACCATTCAGTCGTCAGGGGACGCTAACGTCGGCCGTCCATCGCACCAGTCAGTCGTCAGGGGACGCTAACGTCGGCCGTCCATCGCACCAGTCAGTCGTCAGGGGACGCTAACGTCGTCCGTCCATCGCACCATTCAGTCGTCAGGGGACGCTAACGTTGTCCGTCCATCGCACCAGTCAGTCGTCAGGGGACGCTAACGTCGTCCGTCCATCGCACCAGTCAGTCGTCAGGGGACGCTAACGTCGTCCGTCCATCGCACCATTCAGTCGTCAGGGGACGCTAACGTCGGCCGTCCATCGCACCAGTCAGTCGTCAGGGGACGCTAACGTCGTCCGTCCATCGCACCAGTCAGTCGTCAGGGGACGCTAACGTCGGCCGTCCACCATTCAGTCGTCAGGGGACGCTAACGTCGGCCGTCCACCATTCAGTCGTCAGGGGACGCTAACGTCGGCCGTCCACCATTCAGTCGTCAGGGGACGCTAACGTCGTCCGTCCATCGCACCAGTCAGTCGTCAGGGGACGCTAACGTCGTCCGTCCATCGCACCAGTCAGTCGTCAGGGGACGCTAACGTCGTCCGTCCATCGCACCAGTCAGTCGTCAGGGGACGCTAACGTCGTCCGTCCATCGCACCATTCAGTCGTCAGGGGACGCTAACGTTGTCCGTCCATCGCACCATTCAGTCGTCAGGGGACGCTAACGTCGTCCGTCCACCATTCAGTCGTCAGGGGACGCTAACGTCGGCCGTCCACCATTCAGTCGTCAGGGGACGCTAACGTTGTCCGTCCATCGCACCATTCAGTCGTCAGGGGACGCTAACGTCGTCCGTCCATCGCACCATTCAGTCGTCAGGGACGCTAACGTCGGCCGTCCATCGCACCAGTCAGTCGTCAGGGGACGCTAACGTTGTCCGTCCATCGCACCATTCAGTCGTCAGGGGACGCTAACGTCGTCCGTCCACCATTCAGTCGTCAGGGGACGCTAACGTCGGCCGTCCATCGCACCAGTCAGTCGTCAGGGGACGCTAACGTCGTCCGTCCATCGCACCAGTCAGTCGTCAGGGGACGCTAACGTCGTCCGTCCATCGCACCAGTCAGTCGTCAGGGGACGCTAACGTCGTCCGTCCATCATTCAGTCGTCAGGGGACGCTAACGTCGGCCGTCCATCGCACCAGTCAGTCGTCAGGGGACGCTAACGTCGTCCGTCCATCGCACCAGTCAGTCGTCAGGGGACGCTAACGTCGTCCGTCCATCGCACCATTCAGTCGTCAGGGGACGCTAACGTCGGCCGTCCATCGCACCAGTCAGTCGTCAGGGGACGCTAACGTCGGCCGTCCACCATTCAGTCGTCAGGGGACGCTAACGTCGTCCGTCCATCGCACCAGTCAGTCGTCAGGGGACGCTAACGTCGTCCGTCCATCGCACCATTCAGTCGTCAGGGGACGCTAACGTCGTCCGTCCATCGCACCATTCAGTCGTCAGGGGACGCTAACGTCGTCCGTCCATCGCACCATTCAGTCGTCAGGGGACGCTAACGTCGTCCGTCCATCGCACCAGTCAGTCGTCAGGGGACGCTAACGTCGTCCGTCCACCATTCAGTCGTCAGGGGACGCTAACGTCGTCCGTCCATCGCACCAGTCAGTCGTCAGGGGACGCTAACGTTGTCCGTCCATCGCACCATTCAGTCGTCAGGGGACGCTAACGTCGTCCGTCCATCGCACCATTCAGTCGTCAGGGGACGCTAACGTCGGCCGTCCATCGCACCATTCAGTCGTCAGGGGACGCTAACGTCGTCCGTCCATCGCACCATTCAGTCGTCAGGGGACGCTAACGTCGTCCGTCCATCGCACCATTCAGTCGTCAGGGGACGCTAACGTCGTCCGTCCATCGCACCAGTCAGTCGTCAGGGGACGCAAACGTTGTCCGTCCATCGCACCAGTCAGTCGTCAGGGGACGCTAACGTCGTCCGTCCACCGCACCAGTCAGTCGTCAGGGGACGCTAACGTCGGCCGTCCATCGCACCAGTCAGTCGTCAGGGGACGCTAACGTCGTCCGTCCATCATTCAGTCAGTCGTCAGGGGACGCTAACGTCGTCCGTCCATCGCACCAGTCAGTCGTCAGGGGACGCTAACGTCGTCCGTCCATCGCACCAGTCAGTCGTCAGGGGACGCTAACGTCGTCCGTCCACCATTCAGTCGTCAGGGGACGCTAACGTCGTCCGTCCATCGCACCATTCAGTCGTCAGGGGACGCTAACGTTGGCCGTCCATCGCACCATTCAGTCGTCAGGGGACGCTAACGTCGTCCGTCCATCGCACCATTCAGTCGTCAGGGGACGCTAACGTCGTCCGTCCATCGCACCATTCAGTCGTCAGGGGACGCTAACGTCGTCCGTCCATCGCACCATTCAGTCGTCAGGGGACGCTAACGTCGTCCGTCCACCATTCAGTCGTCAGGGGACGCTAACGTCGGCCGTCCACCATTCAGTCGTCAGGGGACGCTAACGTCGTCCGTCCATCGCACCATTCAGTCGTCAGGGGACGCTAACGTCGTCCGTCCACCATTCAGTCGTCAGGGGACGCTAACGTCGGCCGTCCACCATTCAGTCGTCAGGGGACGCTAACGTTGTCCGTCCATCGCACCATTCAGTCGTCAGGGGACGCCAACGTCGTCCGTCCATCGCACCAGTCAGTCGTCAGGGGACGCTAACGTCGTCCGTCCACCATTCAGTCGTCAGGGGACGCTAACGTCGTCCGTCCACCATTCAGTCGTCAGGGGACGCTAACGTCGTCCGTCCATCGCACCATTCAGTCGTCAGGGGACGCTAACGTCGGCCGTCCACCATTCAGTCGTCAGGGGACGCTAACGTCGTCCGTCCACCATTCAGTCGTCAGGGGACGCTAACGTCGTCCGTCCATCGCACCATTCAGTCGTCAGGGGACGCTAACGTCGGCCGTCCACCATTCAGTCGTCAGGGGACGCTAACGTCGTCCGTCCATCGCACCATTCAGTCGTCAGGGGACGCTAACGTCGTCCGTCCACCATTCAGTCGTCAGGGGACGCTAACGTCGGCCGTCCATCGCACCATTCAGTCGTCAGGGGACGCTAACGTCGGCCGTCCATCATTCAGTCAGTCGTCAGGGGACGCTAACGTCGTCCGTCCATCGCACCAGTCAGTCGTCAGGGGACGCTAACGTCGTCCGTCCATCGCACCAGTCAGTCGTCAGGGGACGCTAACGTCGGCCGTCCACCATTCAGTCGGCAGGGGACGCTAACGTCGGCCGTCCATCGCACCAGTCAGTCGTCAGGGGACGCTAACGTCGGCCGTCCACCATTCAGTCGTCAGGGGACGCTAACGTCGGCCGTCCACCATTCAGTCGTCAGGGGACGCTAACGTCGGCCGTCCACCATTCAGTCGTCAGGGGACGCTAACGTCGTCCGTCCATCGCACCATTCAGTCGTCAGGGGACGCTAACGTCGTCCGTCCACCATTCAGTCGTCAGGGGACGCTAACGTCGGCCGTCCATCGCACCAGTCAGTCGTCAGGGGACGCTAACGTCGTCCGTCCATCGCACCAGTCAGTCGTCAGGGGACGCTAACGTCGTCCGTCCATCGCACCAGTCAGTCGTCAGGGGACGCTAACGTCGTCCGTCCATCGCACCAGTCAGTCGTCAGGGGACGCTAACGTCGGCCGTCCATCGCACCATTCAGTCGTCAGGGGACGCTAACGTCGTCCGTCCATCGCACCATTCAGTCGTCAGGGGACCCTAACGTCGGCCGTCCATCGCACCATTCAGTCGTCAGGGGACGCTAACGTCGGCCGTCCATCGCACCATTCAGTCGTCAGGGGACGCTAACGTCGTCCATCGCACCAGTCAGTCGTCAGGGGACGCTAACGTCGTCCGTCCATCGCACCATTCAGTCGTCAGGGGACGCTAACGTCGTCCGTCCATCGCACCATTCAGTCGTCAGGGACGCTAACGTCGTCCGTCCATCGCACCATTCAGTCGTCAGGGGACGCCAACGTCGTCCGTCCACCATTCAGTCGTCAGGGGACGCCAACGTCGTCCGTCTATCGCACCATTCAGTCGTCAGGGGACGCTAACGTCGGCCGTCCATCGCACCAGTCAGTCGTCAGGGGACGCTAACGTCGTCCGTCCATCGCACCAGTCAGTCGTCAGGGGACGCTAACGTCGTCCGTCCATCGCACCAGTCAGTCGTCAGGGGACGCTAACGTCGGCCGTCCATCGCACCATTCAGTCGTCAGGGGACGCTAACGGCGTCCGTCCATCGCACCATTCAGTCGTCAGGGGACGCTAACGTCGTCCGTCCACCATTCAGTCGTCAGGGGACGCTAACGTCGGCCGTCCACCATTCAGTCGTCAGGGGACGCTAACGTCGTCCGTCCATCGCACCATTCAGTCGTCAGGGGACGCTAACGTCGGCCGTCCACCAGTCAGTCGTCAGGGGACGCTAACGTCGGCCGTCCATCGCACCAGTCAGTCGTCAGGGGACGCTAACGTCGTCCGTCCATCGCACCAGTCAGTCGTCAGGGGACGCTAACGTCGGCCGTCCATCGCACCAGTCAGTCGTCAGGGGACGCTAACGTTGTCCGTCCATCGCACCAGTCAGTCGTCAGGGGACGCTAACGTCGTCCGTCCATCGCACCATTCAGTCGTCAGGGGACGCTAACGTCGGCCGTCCATCGCACCAGTCAGTCGTCAGGGGACGCTAACGTTGTCCGTCCATCGCACCAGTCAGTCGTCAGGGGACGCTAACGTCGGCCGTCCATCGCACCAGTCAGTCGTCAGGGGACGCTAACGTCGGCCGTCCATCGCACCAGTCAGTCGTCAGGGGACGCTAACGTCGTCCGTCCATCGCACCATTCAGTCGTCAGGGGACGCTAACGTCGGCCGTCCATCGCACCAGTCAGTCGTCAGGGGACGCTAACGTTGTCCGTCCATCGCACCAGTCAGTCGTCAGGGGACGCTAACTTCGTCCGTCCATCGCACCATTCAGTCGTCAGGGGACGCTAACGTCGGCCGTCCATCGCACCATTCAGTCGTCAGGGGACGCTAACGTCGGCCGTCCATCGCACCATTCAGTCGTCAGGGGACGCTAACGTCGGCCGTCCATCATTCAGTCAGTCGTCAGGGGACGCTAACGTCGTCCGTCCATCGCACCAGTCAGTCGTCAGGGGACGCTAACGTCGTCCGTCCATCGCACCAGTCAGTCGTCAGGGGACGCTAACGTCGGCCGTCCACCATTCAGTCGGCAGGGGACGCTAACGTCGGCCGTCCATCGCACCAGTCAGTCGTCAGGGGACGCTAACGTCGGCCGTCCACCATTCAGTCGTCAGGGGACGCTAACGTCGGCCGTCCACCATTCAGTCGTCAGGGGACGCTAACGTCGGCCGTCCACCATTCAGTCGTCAGGGGACGCTAACGTCGTCCGTCCATCGCACCATTCAGTCGTCAGGGGACGCTAACGTCGTCCGTCCACCATTCAGTCGTCAGGGGACGCTAACGTCGGCCGTCCATCGCACCAGTCAGTCGTCAGGGGACGCTAACGTCGTCCGTCCATCGCACCAGTCAGTCGTCAGGGGACGCTAACGTCGTCCGTCCATCGCACCAGTCAGTCGTCAGGGGACGCTAACGTCGGCCGTCCATCGCACCATTCAGTCGTCAGGGGACGCTAACGTCGGCCGTCCATCGCACCATTCAGTCGTCAGGGGACGCTAACGTCGTCCGTCCATCGCACCATTCAGTCGTCAGGGGACGCTAACGTCGTCCGTCCACCATTCGTGTTGCATCATACAGGACCGTGCCGCGGCGGCTGCACTTTGTCCCCTCAGCTGCCAAATGCTGCCAAATGGTGCCAAATGCTGCCAAATGGTGCCAACCGACTGATGCGCAGCGCGGTACGGACGGGGCGAGGTCACCAATCATCGCCACAGATGCGCAATGCATCACAATGCCAGGTGCGTCTCTGAGTTCAGCTGGGCAGGAACAGACACTGACAGCACAACACAGTACCAGAGGAAACGGGCTCAGACAGCTGAAAAGCCACAATAATCCAGAGTGAAAAGGAATCAGCATTGCGGTTGAATGTCGGCATCAGATATTTCCCAGCGCGGAACAAAAAACGAAGACTTGTATCGTAAGCACCTCGGGAACATTTGCGGGAAATTCTAGTTCTGATACTAATCCAAACGTTAACTAAAACATACAATAATTATTTGTTCGAAAGCTTTAAAATTCAAGGATAGTGATACCTACCAGTAAGGCGCCGTAGTTGGCGATGAACGAGCAAGCGCGAAGGAAACGTATGGTGAATTTCAACTCGATCGGGCAAGTAGTTTCTGAGATGCAAAAAAGGAGCGCACGTGCGCACGTGCAAAGGCACCCATCCCTAAGTCACCCCACCCCTTAGTTGTGGGAAGTGGCGGCTGAGGGGTCCCTAACCACACACCAAATTTGCATACAATCTGCCCAGCCGTTGCGGAGTTTGCGCGAGAAAACACTTTTCAACACCCCTCACGCGGCACGCGCAGTGGTAGTCACCCACATGAGTCGGCACTGGTCTCAAACAGGGTAGGTTGGATGGGGCTGCTCAGCAAAGAAGCCCGCTTGTCAATCGGACGTGCGGTTGCAGAGATATGAGCTTCTCAAAAGCGTCGCCACGGGTCGGGCTGGGGCGGGTCGGGCCGTTCATATTAATATTTTTCCCATATACCACGGAAGGACGAGTGGGCTCGTAATCAAGGTCAAGTAGGGCATCATGCACAACACCAAGCAGAAATTAAATATGAATTTCGAAGATGGATTTTTCATTACAGGGCCATTTACCACTTCCACATAATAATTAATCGATATTCAATTTCTCGTGCATGGTTAGAACACCGCAACGCCACGCTAACTTCTGTCTCGATGACGCAGGTTACAGCCCGCGACTGATTGGTTCAATACTGCCCGCTGAACAATCTGTCTCGATGACGCAGGTTACAGCCCGCGACTGATTGGTTCAATACTGCCCGCTGAACAATCTGTCTCGATGATGCAGGTTACAGCCCGCGACTGATTGGTTCAATACTGCCCGCTGAACAATCTGTCTCGATGACGCAGGTTACAGCACGCGACTGATTGGTTCAATACTGCCCGCTGAACAATCTGTCTCGATGACGCAGGTTACAGCCCGCGACTGATTGGTTCAATACTGCCCGCTGAACAATCTGTCTCGATGACGCAGGTTACAGCCCGCGACTGATTGGTTCAATACTGCCCGCTGAACAATCTGTCTCGATGAGCAGGTTACAGCACGCGACTGATTGGTTCAATACTGCCCGCTGAACAATCTGTCTCGATGACGCAGGTTACAGCACGCGACTGATTGGTTCAATACTGCCAGCTGAACAATCTGCGCCAAACAGTACGGCGCAGCTGTGTAACAGAGGCTGTGGGAGGGGACCGGCCGTCACCGCTGTAACACAAGCAGAGGGCGTACCGGCCGGGAGCCGTACCTGGACGGCACGGCACGGCACGGCGCGGCACGGTGCGGCACGGAGGGCGTACCGTACGGCACAGCGGAAACACAATCCGCTCAATACAGCACGCTGATCAGTGGCCGGACACTACAGTGCCTGGCCGCTACGGCGTCAAACACTACAGCGCTGCAGACGCTACACTGGCAGGCAGCCTACATCGATTTGTCATAATTGCTAGGAGGAAAAATACTGCTATGGAATTTTCAAAAAGCTGTGAAATCTCAGATATTTCCAGGCGCGAACAGGCCTCAGTTCGTACCCAGCCCATCTGATACGCAGGTCTGTATCATCATACACACCTGAAAACCACAGGGGAAACCAGTTCAAAGTGATCGCATGCCGACTAACCAGCCAGATCATTGTAGTACATCGATTTGCCATAATTTCTTGTCCCGCTTATCCGATTGATCATGATTGATCTATCGAGTGACGAGCCTGCTCCGGCACTAATGGGTGCCGGCGGCGGCAGGACCGGCACCGGCACCCGGCACTCGGCAGTCAACTTCATCAGCCACAGCCACAGTGACGAGCCTGCTCCGGCACTAACGGGTGCCGGCGGCGGCAGGACCGGCACCCGGCACCCGGCAGTCAACTTCATCAGCCACAGCAGGTCGGGACTGTCGGGCTTCGCACGCACTCAAGCTCTCACACCAGCGCTCAAATCAGCGCTGCGTTGTACACCAGTTAGAAGGAAGAAACTCATGCATATTGCATCCTCAAAATCATGAAGAGTGCCGTCCCGTCACAGTAACTGTGTTCGAGCCGGGTCTGCGTCAGAGGCATGTTTCATTGAAAATCGACCCAGCCAAGCCCCTGGCTGGCAAGTGAGTGGCGTTTTAGGTCTAGATGTCTAGATAAGCGTCTATTTACAAACATGCACACCACGTGAGCGCGGCGTGGCGACTGCCGGATTGTGCAGCCAAAGTCCACCAGCGCAGCGGCCGCGAGTCGAAGCCGGGGAGACGTGCCTCAGCTGATGTACCAGCGAGGTCCATGACGCGCGTGTTCTTTTACTGGGCTGGCCTGGGATAGCCGGGATGGATTCAGTCGAGGTGGACCAGGCTGAGCCGACGCGGACCAAACTCAGATGAGAGTTTTTAAATAGTATTTTGTTCTTTCCATTTCTGTAATGTTTATCACATTTTAGTCTAAGCCGCAATAAAAAGCCAGTTGAACTCAGTAACCTTATATGATCGACGGACGAGTATGTTTATCAACACCCGACATGTAGAACTTCAGGATAAAATTTCCAGGGCGACGCGGTTTTCGAATCTGCTTATTGAAGCCTGACTCGAGCATCACTGGCGCAGAACAGAACATTTCCACTATTTTACCGAATTTCTGAAAATTTCACACATGCCTTCAACCAACAGCCAAGTCCAACCAACATACATACCATGAAGATCGCACAAAGTCACGAGCAGTGAGCAGCCCTTCTAAAAAATAATACCACATATCAGACAAAGAAGACAACTATGTACAGTCGATCTCATAATGACCTTCCCTACCTCTGGGTCTCCCACGGTAGGCAAAACGATAGCTGGCTGAATCCCGCACCGAGGCGGGGCCGGACCGGTTTGACAGCTCGCCCGGTGCCGGCCGATACTTGGCGGAATCTGCACCGCTCCGTCCTGGTCTGACCCACACAGGCCGATCGGGGAATAACAATGTGCATGTGTGGCGGACCGTGGTTGGAAATATACGCAGACCTAGAATGTCAAGTTAGCGACGATGTCTGTGATGACCAGTTTTAAGAAAAACATAGGTTTGTGAAGCATCGCTAAGTGTGCAATTGATAGAACACTGCACGGGCTATACTTTAAGACGAATATTTGAATCTCAAGTTGACCGATACCGTTGCCACAGATGTCGTCCCGGAAATGGCTATCCGTCGTGTCGCTTGCGACGATTGCGAAATTTGCATTGCACCAAAAAATAAAGTGCCCATATTTTGACCTGATCTCAAGGTCAATGTCAAATTTAAACACGTAGCTAGTCAGATGCTCTACCAGCTGCACACCTGGCGATGCTTCATAGACCTAAGGTTTTAAATACAGTCGTCGCAGATATAGTCGCTAACTTAACCCTATTCCCTGCGGGCGGCCAGAATTACGCTAACCTGCGGGGGGGGGGGGGGGGGGGGGGAGATTCTGCCCCCCCAGATCTCGAGAGCCGCTCGGTCGATTTCGATGGGGAAAACGCCATTCGATGCGTCATGACAAGATCTCTCTTGTTGGACCCCGAAATTTGTGTTTTGTTAAAAAAATGTGGGGCCGGAAGGCAAAAAATCCGAACATTTTGGGTGTTTTTTGAAGTCATTGCGGCCATGTGGCTCGACCGATTTGCATGCCCCAAACGTTTTTGAGCTTCAAATGTACCGGTCTTTAAAATATCAAAAGACAAAAAACAAAATAAAAAATCATAGGCGTATTCAGGGAAGGTAAAATTGGGGGATTTTCTGGGAAAAATATGTGCTGTTCGTGATTGTTTGGGACGACATGAACGTCACATGTGGGCATTATATGCTGTAACTGGTTAAATTTGATATATTGCGCATAGGCGGATCCAGGAAAAAACATGGGGGGCACCATGCGCGTAACGCTTTTATCATCTTACTAATTTGAAGTTGGACCTAATTTGATGGTGGGTATCGCCTCCTATTTTTTATGCTGAGTGCGCCTCTGCCCCACAAATATGTACAACCCCAGTATCTATGATGCATATTGCATTGCAATTGTTTCTGACGCATTTATTGTACTGCAAACCACGAAGAAAGTATGCGCCGCAAAACCGCATTCGTAACACCCTCCCCAAAATAGGACCCTGGAAACGTCTCTGCTGGACCGATTTTTTCTCTCAAAATTTTGACACAACACGCGCCATTCAGTTTTGGGAAAAGTCACAAAGTTTCAGGACGCTAGGCCTAACGGTTTAGAAGCGACAAGTGAAAAACTACCGGGAGGGGCAGAATCTGCCCCCGCAGGGAATAGGGTTAATGGATATAAACCCGCCCGGGTGTGTTTGTGGAGCGTGAAAGACAGAGCGGCGTGATGCGAAAATATCAGTGCGAGGCCCACTGCATTTGTCTGCTTTTTCGTGTAGAATCATCAGGTGGACGTTTACATTCGTAATTTCGGGGTTCTGCATTGCACATGACACGTGGTATGATAAAGAAAGAAATACACGTAAAAGCCCTTGTGCCAGCGCGGTTCGAACCCACGACCAATCTACGAATACGCTAGGAGTAGACAGCTCTACCGACTGACCCATTTGGGCTGACGTGATGAACACTGTTATTCAGTCTCCAATATTGGATCTCTGCCGGCTCAGGACAGGCGACCTCTTGACCCTCGAGACAGACAGCCCTGACCACCACCCGGGTCGCGGCGCATTCCATTCCGACAACGCCTCGCACTCCCTCCCTCCCCCTCCCCAGGTCACACACCTGCCAGACAGCCACAATGGGTGCCAACCTACGGTGGGGAAACCACCATTTGTGTGCCCATCGCGACCGTAGCGCCACGTGGTGGCAAGGGAAAGATCATTATGGGACCGACTGTACTTGTCCAAAGACCACATTTAGTTTGAACCGTCACTTTTTGGTAAAATACACAAAGGTTCGTAGCTTTCATTTGAGTTAAATGTATATTTCATGTGATGCTCCTTCGAAGCCAAAGCTGTACAAATGTCAGTTGCAGCCAGGAGCGATGAATTGTTTCGATAAATATTGCATGCAACATTCAAAGCAGTTTTTATCCATTCCGGGCAAAGGGGGGTATTGCTAGAGGCTTTATCAAAGATTCCATTGCCGGCGAAGCGCAATAGACAAAACGTCGTCAATGCAACCTACGCCGAACCGTTTCGTACCCATCAGCATGGGCGTAACCACCACTGGGTACACTGTACCTGGGCGTAACCACCACTGGGTACACTGTACCTGGGCGTAACCACCACTGGGTACACTGTACCCAGTAAAATTCAAAACCCAACATTTTACTGGGTACTGTTCTCAGTAAAAATTGAAGACTCCAACCTGCATTTATTTAGTTTCAAATGTGTCGAGTCAATAGTGATACAAAAGTAAAAACAAAAGTTTTTTCTTCAAATACCTATAACAAAATATCAAGCAAACCTTTAAATTTAGTAACAACCAAACGTAGGTGCGTTCACTTTGCATTGCTATTGAATGTGCTGGTTTGAAAAATTGAAAGACTGTTAACCTTCACCCTACGGGGGGGGGGGGGGTCCTAAAACGACCCCCCTGAGGTTTTTCTTGCATAACTTTTACACATGCAGCGAATCTTGCTGAAGTTTTCAGTAGCTGAGTTTACAACAATTATACGTATGCTGTAAAAATTTCCACTGAAATTGGTTAAGTAATTTGGGAGATAATGATGTTTTGATGACGTCATGTTGGTGGAAAAACGATAAATGTTTGACAAATCTTAGAAAACAGAGATGTAAAGCAAATTGCAAACGCAATTCAGAAAAGATAAAAATTTCATTTTCTTTTAAATGTCAATCTCGGATTTGCGATTTATTTTGCTTTTCGACCCCTAAAATGAACAATTTTGTTAAAATAAATAACTACAAAATCAAAGTCCGTACCATTTTTAGCCGGCGCTGAAGGCGACCCCCATACGTTTATTTAAAATGCAATTTGCACCCCCGAACAGTACATGCGCCCTTGGGCATTAGGCCATGGGCATTCCTAGAAGTAGATCGCGCCCTAGGGACAGGAAAGGCGCCCTGAAAGTCAGACATTAGGCGCCTCTAAAGGCAAATGTCACTCCCATGGAGCGGAACCGGTGCCCTCTAAACCGGACAATAAGCGCCCGTACAAGCAAATACCGTGTGATGTCGCCCTCAGGCCCCAACAGGCGCAGGGAGGGGCATCCGGACCACGCCCCCCCCCCCCCCCCAGGCACATGCGGGAGGTAACATATCTTTTGCCCCCCCCCCCCCCAGTCACTTGGGGACCAGGTGGGCCCGAAGCCTTGGCTCCAGGTCAGAATGGGCCCTCTAGAGGTCAGAGAGAAGGCCAACTGGATGCCAGAATGACCCCTGGAGGATAAAGTGAGTCCTCTCGAGGCCAAAGTGGGCCTCAGGGTGGGCCCTCTGGAGGTCAAATGGGCCCAATGGTATCCCTAGGGCCATCGAGTGGCCGTCGTGAAGCCAGAGGGGCCCTCTGGAGGTCAGAATTGGCCTTATGGAGGCAGGAGTGAACCATCTGGAGGTGGAAGCTGGAAAGCGCCCTCTGAAGGCCAGAGTTGGCCGTCTGAAGGTCAAAGTGGGCCCCCAGGAAGCCAGAGGAGGTCTACTAGTATCCAGAGCGGCCCTCTGATCCAGAGTGGGCCCTCTGGAGGTCACAGCAGGCCCTATGGAGGCCAGATGTGCCCTATGGATGTCAGAGTGGGCCCTCTAGAGGCAGGAGTGGGCCTCCTGAGGTCAGTGTGAGCTCCCTGGAGGCCACATTGGGCACTCTGGAAGCCATAGGTGGAACTGTGGAAGTCAGAGTGGGCGGGAGGTCAGAGTTTGCCCTCTGGAGGTCAGAGCGGGACCTATGGAGGTCAGAGCGGGACCTATGGAGGTCAGATGGACCCAATGGAGTTCAGAGTGGGCTCTCTAAAAAATACCCTCTCAAACCAGCAAAAGACCCTGTCGCCGCTTGACGGCCCTTGCAGGCCGAC
>JAXIVJ010010172.1:0-42500 GCA_036785665.1 Chirona hameri
TAATTCGCCTCCCAGCACGGTTCTGAATAGGGAAATGTTTGGAATAATACAACAAAAAATACGTATCACGTGTCAAAAATTAAAAAAGAAAAATTACGTATCAGGCTTACACAGACACTGCGGTTCTCTTCATTTCGGCATAAGACATGCACAAAGAACAATGAACTATGCATTAAAAGCACACAAGACATTAGTTTTGTGTGGTAATCGTGAAAGAACTCCATGGAATAGGTAACTATTTCGAAGCCTCATCTGACAAGCTTGGTATTGGATGATTATGTTATCGTAGCCATCGTGTTCTTGGTATTGGATGATTATGTTATCGTTGCCATCGTGTTTTTGCGAATCCTGCCATCGTGTTAGCCATCGTGTTTTGGCGAATCCTGTGCACAACCATCCATTTTTAGCTCATTGGATATTCATGTAGTAGTAAAAAGAGCAGGTATGTTACAACGGGGAATAAAACCATGCCTGCGCCATTCACAGTCCGCCTGATGGCCCTTCTCTTCTGGCTTGACTCCAATCTCCGCTAAATTCCTTGAGATGAGACCTGCGGACGGGGAAAGGCTATAAACGGCTCTTCTCATCCGAAATGAATCCAGATACTTTTTACGGGGAGTTCAAAGAGAATATTTCATGTTATTGCGATTCATATTTTTCGCGAAATGTTTCGGAAAGGTGCAATGTACGAATGTCCGGGGAAAATATGCAGCGAAATAGATAACAACCGAGAGCGAAAACAAGCTGAGACAAATGTCATTAGCAGAAATCAAATAACGATACGATACAATCAAAACAAGGGATTGCTCAGTAAACGGGGATAAAATGGAGCATGGCCCCATCGGTAGCAGCTCCGAGTCCTCAGTATGATCGATGGATACAAGTTAACTTTCCTCATTCCATGGATACAAATGTTTCATTACCGCCGAGAAATGCCAATTAAACGATAGAAAACAGCAAATCAAGGGGAAAACGACCTGAACCTTTTAGGGTCGTTACATCAGAATGGCCACTGAGAGAGCTTGATTAGCACTAATGCATAATCATTTTTAGAGAATACTTGTGTGTTGTTTTTCTCGATATAATTTTAAATGTCTTCAGAACTATGTTGAAAGCCGGTGTGTCGTTGTTTTGTTTCGTTTGGCGGAGTGGCCGGCCGTCGGTTGTTTGCCGCCTGGTGTCTCCGGCTGTAGGAGAGCTCCCCAGGGCTGGTGTCTCCGGCTGTATGAGAGCTCCCCAGGGTCCCGTGTGGCCACCACCTTACGGCTGTACGGCGGGACACCGCGGACGGCGGAGACCACACCAGAGACCACAATAGCGGGCACAGCTCGCTCGCGTCTGCAGTCGCCTTTTAGCGTACATACGTAGCGTACTCGTAACCTTTGCCGTCTCCTCTGCCAGAAACATAGAAGCTACACGGGCAGCACAAATAACGATCGAGATAACGATCGATAACGATCGATAACGATCGAGATAACGATCGGCAGAGATTTTAATCGTAGTTAAGAGACACCATAGTCATCAAACGCCTGACATCGAAGTTGACGCGTGTTCAGCCTCGGAAATATCTCGGTCCACATGCGGCTTTCTGGTTGATCGAAACGCTGATTGAAGTGGCAGCAGTCTGAAAGGGAGCGGTCATAGGAAATGTATGACGCCTAGGACTGTCGGGTGATAAGTTTGGGATTGGCCCGTCAATGTCTGTCAATCGGTGAAGTGTAAACCCTGAGCCGAGTGACGTGTTGTTGTCGATTAAATGTCCACTGTCCAGCTTACGTTCAGCTGTGCCGCCACTTGCGTCATCGGTCCCTCTTGGTGGACATTGCACTTTAATCCATTGCAAGAGTTCACGGAGGACCGTTGTCCTTTGTTCAAAGGTTTATTGACCTCAGAGACGATGTGTCTTTAACATTTGGCTCTGCATAACTGAGGGCTACTTTGTTCCAAATGCATTGCAATGTATCGAACAAAGGTCAAATGTCAAATTAGATTATATCAAAGTTTAAGAGGTCTATAAAAAGCCACTTTCATGTGAAGTTAATTTCGACTTGCGTTTTCACTTGCAAAGGGAGCTATTTGTATTCTCCATCCGTCTCCAGACGTAAAATTCAAAAGCACGTCTTTCATGTTTCTCATTTTGCATTCAACATTAATCAACGTGACACTTAAAGGAAATAGTTCACTTTCAACATTCGTTTTAAACTGAGATAGCAGTTTTGTAGCCCGTGTTGGGAAACCCCTATATGCAAGTTTTCTTGACTGAAAAGACTCTTCAGCCGAATATATTTGATTTTTTGGCGAAGGAATACGGTGCTGGCGAAAGAATGTGGTTCTGGACCTATCCTTACACGATTACTTTCGAATCTGATTGGCTGAGCCATTTTTTTTAATTCGCGTGACGTCAGGACTCTGACTCAGAGAGTATGCATATAGTTTTGATAAACAATAATAATTTACGACATTCTGTCCTGAATCGGCGCGATATAATGCCATTTTAGACAATATAAAAATAAATTGTATTACAAAATATAATCAAATCGTGTTTGGGACATTTTTCCAAGGTGAACTATTTCCTTTAAACAGACCGTAAAGCGCCTAACTCCTCACTGTGCAGAATGGAGGAGGTACATCTAATGGGCAGCGATATCAAACCCTCCGCAGCCTGGCCTGCCTCGTCCCAGCACCACTGAACCCAGGGGCGCAGCCAGGGGGGGGGGGGACAAGGGGTTCACATTTCCCCCCCCCCCCCCTACGGGTCACAGGGGGCCCCGCCGAGATTGGCCCAGATACCATTTGCATTAGCTAAATGGCTTTAAAAAGTCCCAGAGGAGCCCTCAAACCAGACAAAAGTCACTCTGGTGCATGTCAAGGGCCCTCAGAGACACTGAAGGGCTTTCGAAGCCGGCCCAGGGGGCCTCTTGGGCATTCCAGGGGCCCATTGAGCCCACCAAGGGGCCCACACAAACTGGCCAGGGATCTTTCGAGCTTGCCCTGGGGCCCATTGAGCCCACTCAGGGGCCCCAAAAACCTGCCCAGGGACCTCTAGAGCATGTCCACTAGTCTAGGGGCCAATTGAGCCCACCCACGGCCCAACAAACCTGCCCAGTGGCCTCTCGAGCATGTCCAGGGGCCCATTGAGTATGTTCAGGGGCCTCGGGCCTGTCCAGGGGCCCATTATAGTCTCTTTTGGGGCCTCTTGAACCTGCCCAGGGGCCCATTATAGTTTTCCCAGAGGCCCATCGAGTCTGTTCAGGGGCCTCTCGAACCTACCCAGGGGCCATTAGAGCCTGCCCAGAGGCCTTTCGAGCTTGCCCAGGGGCCCATTGAGTCTGTCCAAGGGCCTCTTGAACCTGTCTAGGGGCCATTAGAGTCTGTTCAGGGGCCTCTCGAGCTTTCCGAATGGTCCATTGATCCTGTTCAGGGGCCTCTTGAACCTTCCCCGGGGCTATTCGAGTCTGTTCAGGGGCCTCTCGGCTTTCCAAGGGTCCATTGGGTCTGTTCGGGGCCCTCTCGAGCTCATCCAGAGAGCTATTGAGTCTGTGAACGGGGCTCTCGAGCCTTCCCAGGGGTTGCTAGCCGTCGTCTGGAGCGCCTGGTAGCAGTGGTCGGCGCGGTCATAGTGAGCGGTAATGTGCTGTACTCTGACCCACCTGGTGCAATGTTTTCTTGGGTTTAACAATAGTAATTTGATAAGTCTGATGCGTTTTTGAATTCGGGGGGGGGGGGGTGATGGTAGTGCAAAACAATTTAACAATTTTCCTCACAGGAGAGTGTGTGCTGCAATATTTGTCAGCCAGGGGCGTCGCCGACGGGAGTGTCAGGAGGGAGGTATGGGCAAACTCCCCCACTTTTAGAAGGCGGGGAGGGTCTCCCCCCTCCCCTCCAACACACACACACACACACACACACACACACACACACACACACACACACACACACACACACACACACACACACACACACACACACACACACACACACACACACACACACACACACACACACACACACACACACACACACACACACACACACACACACACACCCACACACACACACACACACACACACACACACACACACACACACACACACACACACACACACACACACACACACACACACACACACACACACACACACACACACACACACACACACACACACACACACACACACACACACACACACACACACACACACACACACACACACACACACACACACACACACACACACACACACACACACACACACACACACACACACATACACACACACACACACACACACACACACACACACACACACACACACACACACACACACACACACACACACACACACACATACACACACACACACACACACACACACACACACACATACACACACACACACACACACACATACACTTTTTGCGGGGAAAATTAACAATTTATCGTAAAAATTAAATTTGCAGTGCAGTCAAAATCCAGCTATCTAGTGAAAAATAAACTGGAAAATTTCGCGGCGATTCGCGGCATGACACAAGTTTCGCAATTGCTTATACTAATTTGGAAAATGGGAAAAAGAATTTAATTAAGTGTCTGTCAGAGGCTCTCCTTGGCGGTAATTGCTGGCCCCAGGGCCCATTCCCTTTATAAAATATTCACTTTTAAGCTTCAAGCAGGCTACATGTTTAGCTAGTTTGCCGAGTTCCGAAAAAGGCGACGCGAACGTAAAGACGAGGAGATCGGCACCCGGAAGCTGCTCCAGCGGTGCACAATTTGCTGGACCGAAGAGCTTATAGTGGAAACAGGCCAGGACCATCTCTCCAAGCCATCTCACCTCACGGTCTGGTTCCAATATTCACATTTCGTTTTCCAGGACATAAAATTAACATTTTCGCGCCGCTTCGCGGCGTCACATCGGTAGTCATCGTCATAACGAAGCCATAGTCATCGTCATCTGTTCGTCGTAACGCTGAATTGAATTAATAGCATTTTTAGCTTCTTATCCTCTATCCAGCGTATCCGGAGGGCCATTGAGTTTGTGAACGGGGCCCTTGAGCCTGCCCAGGGGTTGCTAGCCCATCGCCTATATTTCTGGGTTTTATCAGGCAAAGCCGTAAAAATTTCGCGCCGCTTCGCGGCGCTAAGTAGGAAGTGCATACCTTCCTACTACCAGTAAGGCGCCGTAGTCGGCGATGAACGAGCGAGCGCGAAGGAAATGTATGGTGAATTTCAACTCGATAGGGCAAGTAGTTTTCTGAGATACAAAAAAGGTGCGCACGTGCGCACGTGCAGAGGCACCCACCCCTGACTTGTGGGAAATTGGCGGCTGGAGGTCCCTAACCATACACCAAATTTATACACAATCGGCTCAGCCGTTCCTGAGATATCGAATAGGGGTGTGCGCGTGCGCACGTGCAGAGGCACCCCACCCCTGACTTGTGGGAAAGTGGCGGCTGAGGGGTCCCTAACCACACACCAAATTTGAACACAATCTGCCCAGCGGTTGCGAAGTTTTTGCGAGAGAACACTTTTCAACACCTCTCACGCGGCACGCGCTCCGTGCAGTGGTAGTGACCGACATGAGTCGGCACCGGTCTCAAACAGGTTTGGTTGGATGGGGCTACTCAGCAAAGAAACCCGCTTGTCAATCGGACGTGCGGTTGCAGAGATATTAGCTTCTCAAAAGCCACGGGCCGGGCCGGGACGCTCATATTCAGATTTGTCCTATATAACACGGAAGGACGAGGGAGCGCGAAGCACTCGCTCGTAATAACATGAATATCCACATAAAAAAATGTTGCAAAGGCTTAAATACACGTATCAAAATGGGGGTACATTTTTTCGTCATTTCAGCCGCCCCCACACTCAAAAGCGAACCCTCAACTGTTGTCAGCTAAGATAGGTGCTCTCTCCTGTACGTAACAATACAAATTAGTAATGCGCTCAGTACAATGCCTACTGAGGGTCTTGGTCCAATCCAGCTCATGAAAAGTAGACGTAGACAAATTGTTAAAAAGGGGGCCTCACAAAATAAAATGGCCGAAATCCGTAGAGTTTTTCACATCCAGGGGTATTTTTGTGGGTGGGGGGCCTCTCCCAGGGGCTTGCCACCCCTTTCTGAAGGTCTGGCTGCGCCCCTGACTGAACCCCAACACCCGTCTCTGCCCGGCCCCGCCCCGCCCCAGCACCCATCCCCTCCGTCCAGCCCGGGGCGGGTGGGCGCTACCAGCCGCCTGCGAAGCTGGTGGGAGCGTTCGGTCCACCCCGCCCCTCCCCGGCACCCTTCCTCGTCCGGCGTCCGGCCGGGTGCCGTCATCCTCCTGTGAAGCTGGTGTGGGAAGAGCGCGGCGACAGCTGAGAGCCACCGACTTTCCCCGGGCAGATGAGACGTCACGTTATGAGCGCGGGATCAGCGTGGATCGCACGCGGCTCAAGTGGGCTCAGGCCGTCGGGCAGAGGCGGAGGAGCAGCTGCCGCCACCGCGCACACTGGACCCAACCGGTCAGCAGCGAGCCGCCCTGGACCCAACTGGTCAGCAGCGAGTCGCTCTGGACCCAACCGGTCAGCAGCGAGTCGCTCTGGACCCAACCAGTCAGCAGCGAGTCGCTCTGGATCCAACCAGTCAGCAGCGAGTCGCTCTGGACCCAACCGGTCAGCAGCGAGTCGCTCTGGACCCAACCCGTCAGCAGCGAGTCGCTCTGGACCCAACCGGTCAGCAGCGAGTCGCTCTGGACCCAACCAGTCAGCAGCGAGCCGCTCTGGACCCAACCAGTCAGCAGCGAGTCGCTCTGGACCCAACCAGTCAGCAGCGAGTCGCTCTGGACCCAACCGGTCAGCAGCGAGTCGCTCTGGACCCAACCGGTCAGCAGCGAGTCGCTCTGGACCCAACTGGTCAGCAGCGAGCCGCTCTGGACCCAACCGGTCAGCAGCGAGTCGCTCTGGACCCAACTGGTCAGCAGCGAGTCAATCTGGACCCAACCAGTCAGCAGCGAGTCGCTCTGGACCCAACCAGTCAGCAGCGAGCCGCTCTGGACCCAACCGGTCAGCAGCGAGTCGCTCTGGACCCAACCAGTCAGCAGCAAGTCGCTCTGGACCCAACCGGTCAGCAGCGAGTCGCTCTGGACCCAACCGGTCAGCAGCGAGTCGCTCTGGACCCAACTGGTCAGCAGCGAGTCAATCTGGACCCAACCAGTCAGCAGCGAGCCGCTCTGGACCCAACCGGTCAGCAGCGAGTCGCTCTGGACCCAACTGGTCAGCAGCGAGTCGCTCTGGACCCAACTGGTCAGCAGCGAGCCGCTCTGGACCCAACCAGTCAGCAGCGAGTCGCTCTGGACCCAACCGGTCAGCAGCGAGTCGCTCTGGACCCAACTGGTCAGCAGCGAGTCAATCTGGACCCAACCAGTCAGCAGCGAGCCGCTCTGGACCCAACCGGTCAGCAGCGAGTCGCTCTGGACCCAACCGGTCAGCAGCGAGTCGCTCTGGACCCAACCGGTCAGCAGCGAGTCGCTCTGGACCCAACTGGTCAGCAGCGAGTCAATCTGGACCCAACCAGTCAGCAGCGAGCCGCTCTGGACCCAACCGGTCAGCAGCGAGTCGCTCTGGACCCAACTGGTCAGCAGCGAGTCGCTCTGGACCCAACTGGTCAGCAGCGAGCCGCTCTGGACCCAACCAGTCAGCAGCGTGTCGCTCTGGACCCAACCGGTCAGCAGCGAGTCGCTCTGGACCCAACTGGTCAGCAGCGAGTCAATCTGGACCCAACTGGTCAGCAGCTGGCTATGACCACCAGTGACGTGAAGGATGACGACGGTGTACAGTAAGATAAGTCAAATATGATCAGCTCTCAGGGCTGGTCAGATTATATGGTTTCTGCCTAACAAAGATCCTAAAATATAAGCTGTCCTTTTGACATTCATGTCATTACACGAGTGTTTGGAAAAGCAAGAATGCTACCTGATACAATTCATTTCAACTATTATGTATCAGCGTACGCTAGATGAAATACAAAATAGTTACATGCGCTTCGGAAAAGGTTCGGAGTGCGTTAAACTTTCACTCCCGCTTGATAACGAGATTTGGCGCGACGGCATCTGGTTTGTTCTCCGAGTGGCTGCGATTCTGTCGGGGTGCGCCACCCATCAGCGTGCGGCTCAGCACGCACCCGGTGCGGCCCGGCCACCCATCACGGCGCCTGTCCGCTGGGCCAATCATAAAGTACTCGGGCCGAATTTACCGCCTCACCTTCCCACCGTTCTCGGTGTCGATCGAGCGACGAGGGTGCCGGCCAGATGGTATCGAGTTGAGAGCCGAGAGAGCCGAGAGAGCCGAGAGAGCCGAGAGAGCCGAGAGAGCCGAGAGCCGAGAGCCGAGAGCCGAGAGCCGAGAGCCGAGAGCCGAGAGCCGAGAGCCGAGAGCCGAGAGCCGAGAGCCGAGAGACGGACGAGAGACGGACGAGAGACGGACGAGAGACGAGAGACGAGAGACGAGAGACGAGAGACGAGAGACGAGAGACGAGAGACGAGAGACGAGAGACGAGAGACGAGAGATATATAGAGATATAGAGGTGCGTGGGTGTGTAGGGAGGGAGGGAGAGGGAGAGCCGCCCGAACAGGGCCGAGTCAAACCGCACCGTTCTAACCCGTGATATGCTGTTTCGTCAGCAGCAGTCGCTGTGTTGGTCAGCAGTCGCTGTGTTGGTCAGCAGCAGTCGCTGTGTTGGTCAGCAGTCGCTGTGTTGGTCAGCAGTCGCTGTGTTGGTCAGCAGCAGTCGCTGTGTTGGTCAGCAGCAGTCGCTGTGTTGGTCAGCAGTCGCTGAGTTGGTCAGCAGCAGTCGCTGTGTTGGTCAGCAGCAGTCGCTGTGTTGGTCAGCAGTCGCTGAGTTGGTCAGCAGTCGCTGTGTTGGTCAGCAGCAGTCGCTGTGTTGGTCAGCAGTCGCTGTGTTGGTCAGCAGTCGCTGTGTTGGTCAGCAGTCGCTGTGTTGGTCAGCAGTCGCTGTGTTGGTCAGCAGCAGTCGCTGTGTTGGTCAGCAGTCGCTGTGTTGGTCAGCAGTCGCTGTGTTGGTCAGCAGTCGCTGTGTTGGTCAGCAGCAGTCGCTGTGTTGGTCAGCAGTCGCTGTGTTGGTCAGCAGTCGCTGTGTTGGTCAGCAGTTGCTGTGTTGGTCAGCAGTCGCTGTGTTGGTCAGCAGTCGCTGTGTTGGTCAGCAGTCGCTGTGTTGGTCAGCAGTCGCTGTGTTGGTCAGCAGTCGCTGTGTTGGTCAGCAGTCGCTGTGTTGGTCAGCAGTCGCTGTGTTGGTCAGCAGTCGCTGTGTTGGTCAGCAGTCGCTGTGCTGGTCAGCAGTCGCTGTGTTGGTCAGCAGTCGCTGTGTTGGTCAGCAGTCGCTGTGTTGGTCAGCAGTCGCTGTGTTGGTCAGCAGTCGCTGTGTTGGTCAGCAGCAGTCGCTGTGTTGGTCAGCAGCAGTCGCTGTGTTGGTCAGCAGTCGCTGTGTTGGTCAGCAGCAGTCGCTGTGTTGGTCAGCAGCAGTCGCTGTGTTGGTCAGCAGTCGCTGTGTTGGTCAGCAGCAGTCGCTGTGTTGGTCAGCAGTCGCTGTGTTGGTCAGCAGTCGCTGTGTTGGTCAGCAGTCGCTGTGTTGGTCAGCAGTCGCTGTGTTGGTCAGCAGCAGTCGCTGTGTTGGTCAGCAGCAGTCGCTGTGTTGGTCAGCAGTCGCTGTGTTGGTCAGCAGCAGTTGCTGTGTTAGTCAGCAGTCGCTGTGTTGGTCAGCAGTCGCTGTGTTGGTCAGCAGTCGCTGTGCTGGTCAGCAGTCGCTGTGTTGGTCAGCAGTCGCTGTGTTGGTCAGCAGCAGTCGCTGTGTTGGTCAGCAGCAGTCGCTGTGTTGGTCAGCAGTCGCTGTGTTGGTCAGCAGTCGCTGTGTTGGTCAGCAGTCGCTGTGTTGGTCAGCAGCAGTCGCTGTGTTGGTCAGCAGTCGCTGTGTTGGTCAGCAGTCGCTGTGTTGGTCAGCAGTCGCTGTGTTGGTCAGCAGCAGTCGCTGTGTTGGTCAGCAGCAGTCGCTGTGTTGGTCAGCAGCAGTCGCTGTGTTGGTCAGCAGTCACTGTGTTGGTCAGCAGCAGTTGCTGTGTTGGTCAGCAGCAGTCGCTGTGTTGGTCAGCAGCAGTCGCTGTGTTGGTCAGCAGTCGCTGTGTTGGTCAGCAGTCGCTGTGTTGGTCAGCAGTCGCTGTGTTGGTCAGCAGTCGCTGTGTTGGTCAGCAGCAGTTGCTGTGTTGGTCAGCAGTCGCTGTGTTGGTCAGCAGCAGTCGCTGTGTTGGTCAGCAGTCGCTGTGTTGGTCAGCAGTCGCTGTGTTGGTCAGCAGTCGCTGTGTTGGTCAGCAGTCGCTGTGTTGGTCAGCAGTCGCTGTGTTGGTCAGCAGTCGCTGTGTTGGTCAGCAGTCGCTGTGTTGGTCAGCAGTCGCTGTGTCGGTCAGCAGTCGCTGTGCTGTTCAGCAGTCGCTGTGTTGGTCAGCAGTCGCTGTGTTGGTCAGCAGTCGCTGTGTTGGTCAGCAGTCGCTGTGCTGGTCAGCAGTCGCTGTGCTGGTCAGCAGTCGCTGAGTTGGTCAGCAGTCGCTGTGTTGGTCAGCAGTCGCTGTGTTGGTCAGCAGTCGCTGTGTTGGTCAGCAGTCGCTGTGTTGGTCAGCAGTCGCTGTGTTGGTCAGCAGTCGCTGTGTTGGTCAGCAGTCGCTGTGTTGGTCAGCAGTCGCTGTGTTGGTCAGCAGTCGCTGTGTTGGTCAGCAGCAGTCGCTGTGTTGGTCAGCAGCAGTCGCTGTGTTGGTCAGCAGTCGCTGTGTTGGTCAGCAGCAGTTGCTGTGTTAGTCAGCAGTCGCTGTGTTGGTCAGCAGTCGCTGTGTTGGTCAGCAGTCGCTGTGCTGGTCAGCAGTCGCTGTGTTGGTCAGCAGTCGCTGTGTTGGTCAGCAGTCGCTGTGTTGGTCAGCAGCAGTCGCTGTGTTGGTCAGCAGCAGTCGCTGTGTTGGTCAGCAGTCGCTGTGTTGGTCAGCAGTCGCTGTGTTGGTCAGCAGTCGCTGTGTTGGTCAGCAGCAGTCGCTGTGTTGGTCAGCAGTCGCTGTGTTGGTCAGCAGTCGCTGTGTTGGTCAGCAGCAGTCGCTGTGTTGGTCAGCAGCAGTCGCTGTGTTGGTCAGCAGCAGTCGCTGTGTTGGTCAGCAGTCACTGTGTTGGTCAGCAGCAGTTGCTGTGTTGGTCAGCAGCAGTCGCTGTGTTGGTCAGCAGCAGTCGCTGTGTTGGTCAGCAGTCGCTGTGTTGGTCAGCAGTCGCTGTGTTGGTCAGCAGTCGCTGTGTTGGTCAGCAGTCGCTGTGTTGGTCAGCAGCAGTTGCTGTGTTGGTCAGCAGTCGCTGTGTTGGTCAGCAGCAGTCGCTGTGTTGGTCAGCAGTCGCTGTGTTGGTCAGCAGTCGCTGTGTTGGTCAGCAGTCGCTGTGTTGGTCAGCAGTCGCTGTGTTGGTCAGCAGTCGCTGTGTTGGTCAGCAGTCGCTGTGTTGGTCAGCAGTCGCTGTGTTGGTCAGCAGTCGCTGTGTCGGTCAGCAGTCGCTGTGCTGTTCAGCAGTCGCTGTGTTGGTCAGCAGTCGCTGTGTTGGTCAGCAGTCGCTGTGTTGGTCAGCAGTCGCTGTGCTGGTCAGCAGTCGCTGTGCTGGTCAGCAGTCGCTGAGTTGGTCAGCAGTCGCTGTGTTGGTCAGCAGTCGCTGTGTTGGTCAGCAGTCGCTGTGTTGGTCAGCAGTCGCTGTGTTGGTCAGCAGTCGCTGTGTTGGTCAGCAGTCGCTGTGTTGGTCAGCAGCAGTCGCTGTGTTGGTCAGCAGTCGCTGTGTTGGTCAGCAGTCGCTGTAGGTGTCGGTCAGATAAGACGCAGGGCTGCGGAGTCGGAGTAGAAGACGTAGTCGGAGTCGGTCGGAGTCGGCAGTTTTGACTTTTGGCCAGAGTTGGAGTCGGAGTCGGAGTCAGAGTCGCTAAAATACTACCGATTCCGACTCCGGCCCGGAGTCTGAGTCGACTCTTTGGCAATTGGCGATTACTTTGGTCGGTAGAATAGTCGTCGGCCTAGGGTCTTTCATTTTCCATTCATTTTCTTTCGAAAGGGGTATAATTAACCCCTTTCGAAAGAAAATGAATGGAAAATGAAACCGTATATAGTTTACTCATCTAGCGGTAGATTTACGCCTGATGAAGATAGGGCAATAATTTTAACATCACCTGCTGATGATTAGGATTTGCACGCACCGACTTTTATGGTCACACGGCGCCCATTTTAACGTCATCGTGCTCGTTTCGTCAAGAAGACTCGAATCATACCATGGTGACCAGGTTACCTAAGTCAAATTCAAAATTTGGCCTCAGGTCAAGGCAATTTAAGGTCATGTGGTGAACCAGGAATGTCGTGCTGCGCAATGTCGGACGCGTCTCGACGAGACAAACACAGTGGTGCCGATCTCACGTTCTTATCTTCATTGTATGCTATCAAGAGTTATTGGCAAATAAGTGCTGGTCACCTCAGATGACCTCACTCGATCTTGTAGGGGTCACTGAGCAATAATTGTACTTGAGTCATCAAGAATGAGCTATAATAGCATAATCTTAAAATAATTATTCTGATCTAATGCGTATCTTCTGATACGAAAACATTTGTATATTTTCTCATTGGATTATAATGGGAAGGTCACGAAACTGACCTGATCTTAGGTCTCCGATATACAAAACAAGATAGCAGGGTCGTATGGCTTGACTACGTCCTGTGGGTTTTGAAGTGCTGAGTCCAAACACTGTGGCCAGTGGCTATGGCACGACCACAAAGGATCTAGCTCGCTTGTGCATTTAACGATGCAAACAAACTTGACTTTGTAAAAGTTGTTAAGATTTCCTTAAAAATCAGGAAAGATGCCAATTTTTTCCGATTTTAGTCGTTTAGGGACATGGCACGATGATTTCATCCGCCCTTGAGCACCCCCAATGATTTTTGGAAATCCACGCCCCTGACTGGTAGACTTGGTTGCCGGGGGCAAGGCGGCGGAGAGCGGCGCACTGACTGGCCAGCTGCTAAGACAGCGCTGGATCCGGGGGCAGCAGCGGCTCCAGCGAAGACGAGCTGGAACGAGCTGTGGCTGAAGCCCAGCTCGGTGCCCGTTTCGCGGGTTCCGCCACCTGCAGGCGAGCACGATTGGGCTGGACGCGCGGCCGGCGGCCGCGGCCGTGCTCGGGCGGCGCAAAATTGTTCTCCATACTGTTAAGAATAAAGACAAACGGAAAAAATAGATGGCATTGCAGATATTGCTTTCTGGTATGCGGTTGGAGAACGGATTTAGGCCGGAGTCGGAGTTGGAGTCGGAGTTGGAGTCGGAGTCGGAGTCGGAGTCGGAGTCGGAGTCTGAGTTGCTAAAATTCTGTCGACTCCGCAGCCCTGGGCCACGAGAGAGACCAGCTCCAGCTAACAGGGATACTGCCGTGTCCCTCAGGGACGCAGCAGTAGTTAGTAGTTAGTAGTTAGTAGTAGTAGTTACCACAGGGACACTGTCCCTGTGGGGTAACAGAGGATGGGGGCTTAGGTGGGGTATCGCCTCCCTGGCCTGTGACGCCGTTCAGGGACCAGACTACTGTCCAGACAGGATCATGTTGT
This sequence comes from Chirona hameri, assembly GCA_036785665.1. NCBI lineage: Eukaryota > Metazoa > Arthropoda > Thecostraca > Balanomorpha > Balanidae > Chirona > Chirona hameri. Next base: position 13,634 of record JAXIVJ010010172.1, read on the forward strand.
CAGGACTCTGGCAGTCACCTTTAGGCAATGTGAATGTGAGCTTAAATCTTGGGCGGTGTGAAGAGAACGTTTTTTGTTTGGAAAGTCTGCCCTTCGAAGGATTTGTGAAAGAGTTTCTACCGTATGAGTAATTAAATGCACTAAATTCGTTACGGCAAACGTTTGTAAACAAAAGTTCTTGGACGGATGAACGCGTCTCCAAAACCTTACGTATGCATATCTTATTCGTTGTTAACATGTGTGTAAGCTCTGAATAGAATACTAACTTTTGCGCAACCGTCGTGAAAATGCTGCATTACATCCGCATTACATATTAGAGACTGTCACTGGCGGATCCAGGAAGGGGGGGGGGGTGGAGGGTAAAGGGGCCATGCCCCCCCCCCCTCAAACCACCTGAAATCGGCGAAAAATTGACACATTTCCTGATATAGAAGAAAATATAAGAAAATTTTACTAAGGAAAGTTTGTTTTAAATCAAGACATCAATGCATAAGCAAGCGAAATCCGATGAGTGTTCAGAATTGTGTGAGACTTTTTGGGATTTGCCCCCTCCCCAAACCACCCGTCCCTCCAAAACCACCGCTCTGGATCCGCCAGTGGAGACTGTGATACTCAATGTCCGATATTGATGCCTTTTTATAGAACAAGTCAAAACTGGGAGAGTAAGGATCACCCGTGAGTCATACACATCATCCGGTATGGCTGCCTGTAACTCTACACAGCGTCTGACATGACTGACTGTGGTCTTACACAGCTGACTGGCTCTGGCCCGGCGCACACACAGAGGGTGTGTTCGTGGCACGCAACGCGCTCCTCCAATCTGCGCCTCGCGTGATGCATCTCATCAGCGGCACGGAGCTGCCAACGTGCACACGAAACGAACCCCCGCGCCACGATCAAACAGGCTCAGCCGCTCTGTTCGTTTTTAGCTGGGCGAGGTCTATAATTCATTTACGAATGCCAAACTTGGAAATCGTCATCCCTTCCGTCCTCCATGTCTTCCGTTACGATTAATGAACGGTGTAGACCGAATCTGACATGTGCAGTAACCTCTACTGGATCTCGTTATTACAAGCGGAGCGCGCTCGTCCTTCCGTGGTGCATGGGAAAAATATAAATATGAGCGGCCCGACCCGGCCCGACCCGGCCGTGGCGACGCTTTTGAGAAGCAAATATATCTGCAACCGCACGTCCGATTGGCAAGCAGGCTTCTTTGCTGAGCAGCCCCATCCAACCTACTCTGTTTGAAACCAATGCCGACTCACGTGGGTGACTACCATTGCGTGTGGCGCGAGCCGCGTGATGGGTGTTGAAATGTGTTTTTGGTGTGTGGTTAGTGACCCCTCAGCCGCCACTTTCCCACAAATCAGGGGCCTCTGCACGTGCGCACGTGCACATCCCTATTCTATATCTCAGGAACGGCTGAACCGATTGTGTAAGAATTTGGTGTGTGGTTAGGGACCTCTCAGCCGCCGCCTTCCCACAAGTCAGGGGTGGGGTGCCTCTGCACTTACGCACGTGCACACCCCTATTCTATATCTCTGAAACGGCCGAGCCGATTGTGTTAGAATTTGGTGCATGGTTAGGGACCTCTCAGCCACCAATTTCCCACAAGTCAGGGGTGGGGTACCTCTGCACGTGCACACGTGCACACCTTTTTTTGTATATCAGAAACGACTTGCCCCATTGAGTTGAAATTCACCATACATTTCCTTCGCGCTCGCTCGTTAATCGCCAACTACGGCGCCTTACTGGTATTGTTTGGGAGTGCTACAAAGCTAAACGTTAACTTCTCACGCAGCTATGATTATATATTGTCTTTGTTCGGCCATAAGATAATCACTACCGATACTGATCGCTACCAGTGTGAAGGACGTAATAGCCAAAAAGCGGCACAAACTCGGAATATTGGTCTCATACTGCATCAAAGAATATTTACGCTGCCAGCTTTTATGAAGACTTTTACCATCCGTCTCCCTATCGGTGTCGTTTACTGAGAGATACGCACCAAGTAAAATTTACACATGCAGCATAAATTTGTATCTCTCTCAGAACACATTTTCCGTTTTACGGCGACACGTGGATGACGGGGAAGGCGGGGTTGGCGGGAAAGCGTGGGTTACGGAAAACTCGTCACCCCGTCTTCTGGAGAAAACTTTTCTAATGAAGTTACAGCCGACCGTAATTTGTCAGATGACTGCAAGCCGCGTTCTGGCAAATGTCGCTCTTGCATCACTTTGATGACCTTGTTTGTATTTTACAATTTATGTCACGTCATTATAAAGGACAGCTAAATTCGATGACATTTTCAGACTGGCATGCTATGATTGGGTTTGATGCGTTAAGGAATGTGATGCGGTATTTGTCTTCTCGCCCCTTTCTCTTGGAAACATTTTAAAAGTGTATTACAAAAGTCTTAAAAGTTCTAAAAGTTTATTTTTGGGATGACAGCTTTGCACGATTAATTGCAAAAATAAACAAACCCGTCTTTTTAAACAAACCCGTCTATTAAGAACGATAACTTAAAGTTATCACCCATCGAATTCCTTTTAAAAAAAACATCTCTTAATACACAGCCACTGGCAGATCCAGTGTGTGTGTGTGTGGAGGGGGAAGCATCAGGGGAAAATACTCCCCAGGAATCGGGGGGGGGGGGGGGGGCATTCAATATAAGTATCCCCCCCTTCAGCGCGTTCCCTGCACTGAACGTGAAAAACAACGATCTTAGGAGAAAACTTCATGAAAACGGAAGTTGTTTTTCTCAAGTGATTGAATTTGAAGATTTTTATGCATCTCTTTCTTTCAATGATAGACAAAACAGCGCACCTGATGCAATTCAAGCAGCCCCGGTGACACTTAACCTGCGCCCCGCTGGGGAGGGGCAGAGTCTGCCCCCTTCCCAGATTTTCTCAATAACTTGAAAACTATGATAGATTCAACGTGAACTTGCAGTACCTTATACAGCATTAATTCTACGTCTTTTCATAAAATTTCAATGAAATTGATGTAGTATTTTGGGAGATAATGACGATTTAATGACGTCATGTCATGCAATTTTTGGTGGAAAAACGATAAATGTTTGAAAATCGTAAAAAATAGAGTTTTGAAGCAAATTGCAAATAAAAACGTCGAAGGAAAGTAAATGACATTTTCTTCAAAATGGTTATCCCAGATTTGTGAAATTTTTGGTTTTGCCCCCCCCCCAAAAAAAAACACGAGAATTTCCCCCAAGTCAATTTTTGTGAATTTGAAAAGTAAATTTATTAACCCCGAATACCAAAATAAGGTGACTGGCCCACATCAGCGGAGAAAGACAATGGGAGTACTTCTTTGCCACAAAAGCCCCACGGAGAGAGGCTGAATCCGCCAGTGTCACTGGCAGATCCAGGGGGGGAGGGGCAAAGCGGCTATGTCCCCCCCCCAAACTGCCTGCAATCGGCGCAAAATTGACACATTTTCTGATATAGAAGAAAATCAAAGTAACTTTTACTAAGGAAAGTTGGTTTTAAATCAGCTATTAATGCATAAGCAAGCGAAATCCGATGAGTTTTCAGAAATGTGTGATACTTTTTGGGATCCCCCCCCCCCTAACTACCCGTGCCCCCACCACCACCGTTATGGATCAGCCAATGGCCAGTGTACACAACAAGACTTGTCTTGTCCTATTCAAAATATCACCAATGGTTCCCAACACCAGCACACGGCTCAGACGGCAGTAGAGGCTGGCGCGTCTCTGAGTCGCCAATAACACGGAGAGCAGCCTGTCTGCTCTCTGCCGACACTTCCGACGCGGCGCGCCCCTGGGATGCGGCGCGGCTCGCCCTTGCAGGACGTCTCCGCCGATAATTAGTGGCTTCATTAGAGGGCTCGTCGGAGCGTGTGGCACCGCCGCCGGCGGGGTCGCGTGACCCAACCGACCCCTCCCCCGCCTCCTCCGCTTCCACCCCGCATCAGCGATCCTGACAGTCGCGAGTCGGAGCGATGTACGGAAACGGATCAATGACCAGATCGAAGAGTGGCTGGACCAGTACAATTAAGCAATACAGTTAACCTAGATGGTAAAATACGCGTACATGCAGTGCATGGTTGAGTGAAGTGTTGAAAGTAAAACAAAACAGACCACGGTAAGATGAACAAGGGGTTTTCCAGCAAAGTTTCTACGAAGGATCATTATAAAACGATACGTCTACAACATGGTAGAAGTTATCCAAGTTTCGTAACATTAACAGTGCGTACCATAATAAATCCATCCAGGGATATTATGTACTTTAAACACGTGGGATATTTGCAACGATAGAGCTCTTCTGATTGGGTATTTTAGCAAACGGTAAGTTTTTAGGGGGTCACTGAACTGGCCAAAATATCTGAAAAGCTCTCATGTCTACTTCCGACTCAGCTGCCAATAAAGCTACTGTAGAACCCGCCTACCCAGAGAGTCCATAGAGGCCACGGAGCGTCTCTGTTCCTGCGCGTGACCGGCACAATAACACCAGCAGCCTGTGTGACCGGCACAATAACACCAGCAGCCTGTGTGACCGGCACAATAACACCAGCAGCCTGTGTGACCGGCACAATAACACCAGCAGCCTGTGTAACCGGCACAATACCACCAGCAGCCTGTGTGACCGGCACAATAACACCAGCAGCCTGTGTGACCGGCACAATAACACCAACAGCCTGTGTGACCGGCACAATAACACCAGCAGCCTGTGTGACCGGCACAATAACACCAGCAGCCTGTGTGACCGGCACAATAACACCAGCAGCCTGTGTGACCGGCACAATAACACCAGCAGCCTGTGTGACCGGCACAATAACACCAGCAGCCTGTGTGACCGGCACAATAACACCAGCAGCCTGTGTGACCGGCACAATAACACCAGCAGCCTGTGTGACCGGCACAATAACACCAGGAGCCTGTGTGACCGGCACAATAACACCAGCAGCCTGTGTGACGCCTCCACCTAACGGGATGAGGCTGCTGACCGGCCGGGATCAGCGCAGGATCCACCAGCAGCACCCCCTGTAACACCAGCAGCCCGTGTGACGCCTCCACCTAACGGGATGAGGCTGCTGACCGGCAGGGATCAGCGCGGGATCCACCAGCAGCACCCCCTGTAACACCAGCAGCCCGTGTGACACCTCCACCTAACGGGATGAGGCTGCTGACCGGCAGGGATCAGCGCAGGCTCAGTTTGTTTGTGTCCCCTGGCAGCGGGGACGAGGAAACGTGGTCACTCACGGGATACAGTGGATGACCGGAACTGGCCAGTGGATGGCCAGTGGAGCGGCTATTAGTCGGTTCTTATGGAGATATAAGCGCCTCCAGAACGCCTGCATGACAACCAGGCACGTAGCTAGTATTTCGTCCAGGGGGGGGGGGCGGCACCTTGAAAAGACCCACTTTCCGAGTGTTGAAAGGGCCAAACAAAACGGATGAAAAGGCACTCACAAGAATGGAGAATGATGATATGGCATGGCATGGCATGAGTATGACAGACGGCATGGGCAGTATGACAGACATGGGCAATACCAACTTTTAGGAGCTGGAGTTAGCAAACTGCCATATCAATTTTGGAACCAGTGACACCAATTTGGAATCAGGTATACCAACTTCGAATATTTTTAATGCTAAAGACCTGGAACTCTTAAATTAATTGCGCCGGGGAGCGGCGCGAAAATTTTGAGTATTATGCCCTGGATATGCATTCTCATCAATGCGTCGCATTGCGTATGGTGCGGACCTCTAAAATGTTATTGTGCATTTAAAAGTGAGGCAAAAAAGTGCATAAGCGAACTATTTTGCTCAATCATATAGGGAGGTAACAACATAAGACAAATGCGCCGAGAAACGGCACGATTTTTGTAACCCGAATATAATATAATTTGTAGTTAAATTGCGCCGCGGAGCGGCGCGAAATTTTGGGTTTTATTCCCTGGACAACTGCATTCTTACTGTTGAAAGGCCCAGGGTCCCTTCAGATCGTCTAGGGCCCCCGACTTTTTGTAAAGCCTTTCCGCCTTGTTCAGGGACTCATCTGGGATCCGCGAAAAGACATGATCTGAGGTGAGAGAGAAAAAAAATGACTACGATGATCCAACGGCGAGTCATTGAACATTCTGATGGCTTTCAGTTGCGTGCCAACTGTGTAACTTTTCTTCAAGAATATCAATAACTTCTTGACTTGACTGATTACCCAATTAACCCGCGAGTTACTGGGGTATATTTCATAACGCGACATACTGGGAGGGGGACTATTTTTTGCCCCCCCCCCCTCTGATCTCCGGAACTACTGGACCGAATGTAAAAATTCAAACGGCATTCGATAGCCCTTGGAAATTTATTGAAGGAAACATAATATTGTTGACCTCCGGTTCACTGATGACGTCACAGGTTAGGTCAAGTAAAAAATGTTTGACCGTGTCAAAAGGTCTCGATGGATGGAATTGTCGCGCAAAATTGCGATATTAAACGCATAAACTGTCGATACATCGGTATGATTTGTGTGTCTGACACTTCTAAGAACCTTTCTAAGCTGTTTATTACCTTGGGTCAGGTCAAGGTCATCCGAGGTCACGAGGTCAAACTGCAGATTACGGTCATTAGGCGTTGTAACACATGTTTATGGGTTTGTTTTTCGTCTAGAACGCGAAAAATGACCTTAGAACATTTTTTGTTCCATATAAATAGAAGTAAAAAGCAAAAATAGAAATGCGTTTTTTATGCATAGTAATGCTGTGAGAAGTGGTCGATTTGTGCAATTTAAAGGTCACAACTCGGTCATTTTTAAAGATATCGACTTTAAATTTGGTACACATATTCACCGCATACGTCTCAATGACATATATTCCGGTTTTTGGATAATTCTGATTTTTTCTTGAAAATTTTGTTTAAAAAAAAAATGGATTTCTCAAAATTTTGAATTAAAAAAAACTCAAAAATCCGAGATGGCAGTTTGTTAGCGCGGTCTATTGTCAGTAATTTTATTTAAAACAATTTAGTTTATCTCAAATATCGTACCTTTGACAGCGTTTTCCGCAAACCATTATTTTGCAACAAAACCCGAAGAACATGACGTCACTCTGACGTCATTCCCGGTTGATCTATCATAGCCTCATATTTTTCCGTTTTCCAACAGGTGTAGAATTGATGTGAGAGAAGGTACTGCAAGTTTGGTGACGATACCGGTGTTCGTTTAGGAGTTATTGCAAAATAACGGGAGGGTGGGGGGCAAAAAATATCCCCCCAGTAACTCGCGGGTTAAAATGTCGTTCAACAGGTACTGGTTTGTGATCACTAGCTCGCAATGCCTTTATAATGTCGGCTGAGTGATTGAGTGATTGAGTTGAGTGATTGAGTGATTGAGTGATTAACGAGTGATTAAGACAAAGTGTTGGGTATTGGGTATTATCAAGGATGGAAATATTTGTCGAGATCTCACCCTGGTTTACATGTTAATTCGTGCCAGCTGCGGCCGGTCTACGCCGACTACGTACTGCGGGGCCCGGCAAACATTCCCCCTAACTCAGAAGCGACCGTTCATCTGGTAGAAATAACAGCACTGGAAAGTTAGTCATACCTTTAGAGTGGCATAATACCAGTTTGTGTTGTTTGCTCTACAAAAATGTATTTTACTGCGGGTTTTACCCGTGCAATCTAGACCGGCCGTCCAGCCGCGGGCCCCCCGGTCTAGGCATTCACCATTATTCAAATTATTCACAATATAACTAATCGTAACACACACATGCATGATTGAAGCCCAACAAATGTTTCCATCCGTCGCAATACTGGCATATGTGACTCAAATTAATGACCAGAGACAGAGTTAATCACCGCAAGTTACACCTGTCTGAATAATCGAGCACGTTCTGTTCCTTGCGCTGACGTCATGTGTCCGTTCAACTGCTCTGCCCGGTACCAGAAATCGCCGGCTATCACGGCCAGGGACGACGACCTGTCAGTGCCGAACTTTGAGGCAACTCAAACCGTAATCTGCTCTCTGTTTGCGTTCGGCTCGGCGGTCAGATATAGACTGTACCGCAAAACTTGGACGACGAGCGGGACAGCATAGCTGCACGGTGAGTTACCAGTTAAAACACCTTTTCTTATTGCGAATCGACGTCTGTTCAGCTCAACTAGGCAGATCTCATTTATGCCGTCAGCTAACATACTGTTTGACATAGTGCATATCACATCGGCGTAACACACTCCCGCGGCAAAGGGCATTGGCAATATACAAAGTGCACCGTGTCAACACTGGTCACTGAAATCTGATAAAATGCAATGGAGCTGACAGCTTTCATCAGATATAGGCAAGTTTTAGTTGACTTAGGCAAGCGTCATTCAGTTTAGTTGACGGCAAAATTGAAATGTAGAAAGTTGTAATTATATTGTGTCCATTCCGTGTAGGTTCGCAATATGTATCGTTTAGTTTAATCTGTTTTGCACCAGACCTTGCAAGATACAGTTATTTGATCTACGTTGCAGAAAAAGTGACCAGAGTTGTGCAGTCGATTCGTTCACTGAAATGACGTTTAAATCGCCTCCGAAAAATACACCGATGCGCATTTTATTTTCTTCCAAGTCAAAAAGGAAGCAAAAAGAACGAGGTATCAGGTCAGAGAATCATGACAAATTGACCTCGCCGCCGTATTCCGAACACTCAGGTGCCGGGCTACGGCAACGTAAGTTGCTTCCATCTCGGTAGGCCTGTACACATTTTCTTAATGCGAATCGACGTCTGTTCAGCTCAACTCGGCAGATCTCATTTATGCCGTCAAACTAACATACTGTTTGACATAGTGCATCTCACATCGGCGTAACACACTTCCGCGGCAAAGGGCATTGGAAATCTACAAAGTGCACCGTGTCAACACTGGTCACTGGATTAAGACATAATGCAATGGAGCCGACAGCGTTCATCAGATATAGGCAAGTTTTAGTTGACTTAGGCAAGCGTCATTCAGTTTCGTTGACGGCAAAATAGCAATTTAGAAAGTTTTAATTATATTTTTTTTCCATTCCGTGTAGGTTCCCAATAGGACCGTTTAGTTTAATCGGTTTTGCACCAGACCTTGCGAGATACTTATTTGATCTACGTTGCGGAAACTCAGGTGCCACTCAGGTGAACACTCAGGCGCCGGGCTACGGCAACCAAGTCGCTTCCATTCCAGGCCTGCATGATCCGCTCGCGGTCCTCCGCACAAACATCACGATGACGTCTCGACATCTTGACGCTGAATAGCGTAGAAATGTTGACCTGACTTGAGGTCATTTTGTGTGCCGGGAACAGGCAAGGATAGTGAAGGATTTGCTGCCTATAAGACGCCACTCATCAATATAATGTCTTTACAGAATGACCCAAAGCAACAAGTAATTCATTTTTACTTTCGGGTTAATTCACATGCATCTGTTTGAAATAAAGATAATATGTTTACCACCAACGAAATCAATTTTACATTGTCTAAATTAATTAATAATTGGCAAAACAAAATGCAATGAAACGCAACTTTATATCCATGTCGATATTAAATGCCCCTGCCGATGTTCATTGACGCTGTTCGAATATGAATAGATGATATTCTGATTTAATGAAATGTGTCGAAGTGTTAAAAGGGTGTCTAAATTCGAGTGTGCCTGACGATATGACTTGCCCTATGCCACGTTCAGTTGAACAGATACCGATTCGCATTGAGAAAAGGTGAAGGTGCGCGTCTCTGATGGTCTCTGCAGAGAGGAGAGGATATGAGAGGAGAGGAGAGAGATGAGGAGAGAGAGAGGGGGAGGGAGGGAGGGAGGAAGGGAGGGAGGGAGGGAGGTAGGGAGGGAGGGAGGGAGGGAGGGAGGGAGGGAGGGAGGGAGGGAGGGAGGTAGGGAGGGAGGGAGGGAGGGAGGGAGGGAGGGAGGGAGGGAGGGAGGGAGGGAGGGAGGGAGAGTCATGCTACTGTACGCTGCGCATCGTGCGCCAATGTTCTGGTTTGGAGTCGGCATCTCGGGTCGCCGGCTGCCGACTGCAACCCGGCTAACTTGGCAGCGCGGCTAATTCTGCCCCGTCTGGAGCGCCGGCCGGCAATTCATTTCCGCAAGTTGTCCGAACACCACTCATGTGAGGCATTGCCAAAGTTGGAGTGTGAAAACAATGCCCGAGTTGCGCGGCAGCTGACACCACTTCTGACTCCCCGGCAACTCCTGAATGGCACTAGGCACTCCTTTGGAGTGTCGCTAGACACTCCCATTGAGTGCCACCGGTCGTTCCTTTTGAGTGTTACCAATCGCTCGTTTTGAGTGTCACCAGCCGAGTCGCTGCTTTTGAGTGTCACCGGTCGTTCCTTTGAGTGTTAACAATCGCTCGTGTTGAGTGTCACCAGCCGAGTCGCTGCTTTTGAGTGTTCGCAGGCCGCGACCACGCCTTCCCAGAGTTACCAGCTACTCCTTCAGAGTGCCACTGGTCGTCACTTCAGAACAGGGATCTCTGAGCAGGGATGAGCAGGGACTCAAAGATCCGATGCAGCTTTGAATCAAATTATTCCCTCTTTCACTCAACCATAATGTGTGTATTTGTATCTATAGGACATGTGCTAATTTTGGTGGAGTGTGACTGAGGAAACAATGGCTCTTGATTGCACGGTCTAATTGGCAGTGTCATTTAGCATGACAAAATGTTCAAGGACAGATGGGGCATTCCAGGACAGATCGACCAAACAAGTATCCAAATAACAACCTAGTCCCTTTATCTCAGATTTCGACAAAATTATGTCTTGGGGGTTATCTGGGCCGTAGATTCACGCTGTGAAATTGTCAACCTCGTCCTTCAAATAGTTGCCGAGTTACAGCCTCGGGTAACTTTGCAATGTCGTGCAAAACTCGCATTAACAGCGAGCAATATCTTCCATCTAAATCATGCGTGCCATACAAACCTATAATATCGTCAGAATCATCATGAACCATAGGTTAAGATGATATAACCGCTTTTGGAAAATGATTTTTTTGGAATTTCAACACATGATCTCGGGTAAAATCTCATAATTACAAGCGAGCGCGAAGCGCTCGCTCGTCTTTCCGTGGTATATGGGAAAAATCTGAATGTGAGCGGCCCGACCCGGCCCGACCCGTGGCGACGCTTCACCACACGTCCGATTGACAAGCGGACTTCTTTGCTTAGCAGCCCCATCCAACCTACCCTGTTTGAGACCGGCGCTCACTCATGTGGGTGACTACCACTGCGCGTGGGACGTGCCGCGTGAGGGGTGTGAGAAGCGTTTTCTCGCAAAAAAAAATCTGCAACGGCTGAGCTGATTGTGTTCAAATTTGGTGTGTGGTTAGGAACCCCTCAGCCGCCAATTTTCCACAAGTCAGGGGTGGGGTGCCTCTGCACGTGCGCACGTGCACACCCCTATTCTATATCTCAGAGGAACGGCTGAGCCGATTGTGTTCAGATTTGGTGTAGTTAGGGACCCCTCAGCCGCCACTTTCCAACAAGTCAGGGGTGGGATGCCTCTGCACGTGCGCACGTACGCATTTTTTTTGTATCTCAGAAACTACTTGCCCTATCGAGTTGAAAATCCCCATACAGTTCCTTCGCGCTCGCTCTTTCATCGCCGACTACGGCGCCTTACTGGTTTATAATGTGCCATTTACAATTCGGATTTTTTTCCACGCCAAAATCGACTTCGATGCATAAGCATTCGATTGTAAAAATTGGAAATAGGCTTTTTCTCTAAGTATGTTGCGCTCGCTCGTCTTTCCGTGGTATATGGAGAAAATCTTATTATGAGCGGCCCGGCCCGACCCGGCCCGACCCGGCCCGACCCGACCCGACCCGGCCCGACCCGGCCCGACCCGGCCCGACCCGGCCCGACCCGACCCGACCCGACCCGTGGCGACGCTTTTGAGAAGCTCATATCTCTGCAATCACACGTCCGATTGACAAGCTGACTTCTTTGCTGAGCAGCCCCATCCAACCTACCCTGTTTGAGACCAGTGCCGACTCATGTGGGTGCCTACCACTGCGCGTGGCGCGTGCCGCGTGAAGGGTGTTGAAAAACAAAAACAAAATCGGCAACGGCTGAGCCGATTGTGTGTAAATTTGGTGTGTGGTTAGGGACCCCTCAGCCGCCAATTTTCCACAAGTCAGGGGTGGGGTGCCTCTGCACGTGGGCACGTGCACACCCCTATTCTATATCTCTGGAACGGCCGAGCCGATGTTGTTCAAATTTGGTGTGTGGTTAGGGACCTCTCAGCCCCCACTTTCCCACGAGTCAAAGGTGGTTCCTCTGCAGGTGCGCACGTGCGCTCCCTTTTTTGTATCTCAGAAACTACTTGCCCGATCAAGTACAATTCGGATTTTTTGGTTTTTTTGGTGCAAAGGTGACAAAAGGTATGTGGAAAAAGTAGTTCCCCATACCTTTTCTTCACGCTCGCTCGATCATCGCAACTACGGCGCCTTACTGGTTTATAGTTTTGTATTTGGAAAAAATAATGGTCACCAGCACGTCTTAACTTCGCACGTAATTGTGGTAGAGAGCTCAATTCAACGGCATTATGCTTATCTCGTTGACCTGCTTCCATTGATATATAACATTACCACTGTAGTCGCCCTGAGTCCTTAAGGTCACGTGACATGAGGTCGTCCGGTACAGTCCACGTCAAATCGACCAAGCAGAGGTGCATAATCTTACGCACTCGCGCACGTGCAAAGGTGACAGTTTTCAACAAAACGATGGGATTTTGTGACAAATTTCGATGAAAAGGTGATCAGATGACAATATAGTAACTAACTAACTTATATATAAGTAGATAAACATTTTTCTCTGAAAAATGCGTGTGTTGGTTTGCCAGCATTTGCTTGAGTACGACCGTATAGCGATAAATTCATAAAAATGTACCCGAAACATTGACCATAACACCGTAAAGCACGACATAGCATAACTCGGTTGAAGTATGGTATGGTACTCGTACCAAATGTGTGCTAAATGCATGAGTTTGCCATTGTCAACTTGGTGCGAGCCCGGCACATCACCTAACCAGCTACCTCAGGTTTGGGAGTCAGTCAAGCCCTCCGGTTCTGGATTCAGGCACGATGAAAGCTCAAATTCCGCTTCTCAGACTTTTTGTGACCCTAGTACCAGTGTCGCTCCTTCTTCAATCTTCATGTTTACCAGCTATTCTCTAGTTCTTTTTTCTTGTTAGGCGACCCATTTCCTTATACGATATTGATACCCATGCCCTTAAATATATGACATACTATTGGCAATACGCAGCATTGGGTATGGAAAAGAGCGGTACACGTTGTTTCCCTTCAGTCTTAATTTTTGCCGTTGTATTACCAAAAAAGTTCGCCCCCCCCCAACTTCAAAGTAGTTCCCACGCCCCTGGAATAGGTTGTCACGTGATTCGAAGGGCCTGCACCATGGGTGGATAATTGTTTTCAAAGTTGCCGGGGCCGATACCCGAAGACAGGGGCGTAACCAAGGGGGGGCCTAGGAGGCACGTGGCGGGGGATGTCCGTGAAGTTAGCGACGGATTCGGATTCGAATTCAGCGACGAGTAGCAACTGGCTTCAACATGTGGTAACAGGTCAATTGGGGCACGCTGATTACGAAAAAGACATTTATTTTGACATTTAAGGTCATCTTCAAGGTCTTGTTTTAAGGTCAAAGGACGGGGTGGCTCAAAACGAACCGAAGTTGGTGTGCGATCGCCAAAATAATGACTTCATTCGATTTCTCTGGTCAATCTCTGGCCGAAGCCTTCGCAACCTCACTCGTGGCAAATGACCTTGACCCTCATGTGCAAGAACAAAGGACATATGCAGTGGCTAACCATAATGTATTTGTTTTGATTTTTTCCCTTCAAATTTCGCCCCGCACCTTCAAGGAAATCAATTTGAAGGGCTTCGTCAGCAAATTGATTGATTGATTGATTTATTGATTGCTGACGAAGCTTCAATAGCGAAATATCCAAGAATATAATTTCGGCCTTAATTTATATTTTGACTTGCTTATTCTGAGGCTACCGGTTATTTTAATTCTCATCATCATGATTAACCTCACACAGAGTCTTCGCCACCTTAGATATATAGAAGCACGATAAGGTAAAACATATTTAATCATTGCGTTTGTCTCGTCGAGACGCATCAAATGATATATTGGGTGACCTAGTTAGGTCATATCCAAAAATTGGCCTGACCTGAGGTCAGGTCAAGGTCAGGTCAAGGTCAACTCTTACATCAACTGATTGGTCTCGACAAGCCGAATACAATGGTGAAAACCCCATTGCTCTAAATCATATGTGACCTGGGCGGTCACATGAGTTGACCTCGTAGAGGTAAAAGAACAGAAATGTGACATAGGGCTTTGCATTTGGGACAAGAGTGGTGGATCCACTGGCGGATTCAGGGGGTAGGGGGGAGAGTGGATATGTCCCCCCCCCCCAAATCGCCTGAAATCGCCGCGAAATTGACATATTTCCTGATATAGAAGAAAATCTAAGCAACTTTGACTAAGGAAAGTTTGTTTTAAATCAGCTATCAAGGCATATAAGCAAGCAAAATCCGACGAGCTTTCCGAATTGTGTGAGACTTTTTGGTATTTAACCCCCAAACCACCCGTGACCCCTCCAAACCACCGTTATGGATCCGGCAGTGGGTGGATCTGGTGAAAATTGGTCAAATTTAGCCATTTCCTATAGATTTATATGTGTTTTTAATTTGTTTTCCATTTACTTATAATGGGGAGGTCATGAAATAGACCTTAGGTATTAGGTCACCGATATCAAATCAAAATCGAGATACACGAATTGTAGGTACTTATCACCTGATGACATCATGTGAGTTTCAAACCGTTTGGTTAATCACTGCCGGATCCAGGGGGCGGCAGGGGCAAAAAGCCCCCCGCCCCATCCCACGGTCGACGGGGGGCGGCAATATAAATTAGCCTCCCCCCCCAAATCCGTTGAAACTGGCGATGAAAAATGGGTACTGACTGCAAAAAATTACTTTTGCGAACAAACAAAAAAAAACGGATTTTTCCTCGTTCGTGTTTCCTCCATTTTGTAGCATTTTGGTAGCCGGAGGGAAAGTGGCGCTTGCATATTTGGAAATGTCGAATAAAATATCCAGGCCCATCATACTTAAGTAGCCATAAGTCAGCCAAAACTAAAGATATTGCTTTGAAATTCGGCTTGGGTGTTGTCTATACTTCGTTCTCCAATATATATTCCGGTTTTTAAATATGTTTGGAAATTTTGATTTTGTGGATTTTTTTCGCCACCTTTTTTCTTCTTCACAAAAGCATATAAAATATAAAATCATATTAAAAGGCCGGAATATTATTGGAGAACCAAGTATGGACGATGCCCAAACCAAATGTCAAAGCAATATCTTGAGTGTTGACTGACTTATGGCTCCCTAAACAGTGGCGTACGCAGAAATTCACAAAGGACCAGGTCATTGCCTTGAGGGGCGTCACTCGATCGACAGGGGCGCCACCAATATTGGCGAAATTTTGCAAGGGGATGCGGAAGCCTCTCCTTCCGCACCGTACGGAAGGAGAGTCACTGGCCGGAGTGGCGCCGTCACTCGCCGAAGAGGGGCAGTCACTAGTCGGAGGGGCGTCGTGACTGGTCGGAGGGGCGCCAGCTTTGCATGGGCGCCTCGGGTCCAAAGGACCAGGTCATGACCTGCATGACCTGATACTCGGTACGCCACTGTCCCTAAGTATGATGGTTCTTGACTCTGTATTCGACATTTCCAAATATGTGTGGCGTGTCTGGCGCTATTTTCCGATCTGGAGCGATTCTTACAACCAACGTAAGTAAAACAAAAACGTCGCGTTTTGGCGGCAAAGTTTATAGCGCTGAATAGCGTGCGTGGAACGCATTTCGACAGTATTTGATGTATTGTGACTGGGACTTGGGTATCGTTGTTTTCCTTTTCCCTGTAAACATGTAGCGAAATAAAATTCACACTTTGTGAATGTGTAGGTAAAGTTAACATTTTGCATGGTCAAGGTCATTTTAAATTTCTATAGCTTGGGATGGCTACTTTGGCCTCAGGTCATATCCAGACACAAGTAATTTCAGGTACCAATTTTAAATCTGACACCCATTTTGCATGATGCTTAGGTATCTCGGTGCATTTTATGGGTGCTATGAGTGGAGGTCTCGCAACTTTTAGCATTTCCAACTAGTCAAGATCAGACTCAGCATGAACTCAGCTACAAAAATGTTTGAAAGCGACAGAAGAGGTAAAATTGGGTTTGTCTGTTTTTTACCACTGGCGGATCCAGGAGGGTGGGGAGGGGGCATTAGGGGAAAGTGCCCCCACAGGAACATGGCGGGAATTCAATACAAGGATGTCCCCCGCCCCGCGTGTTCCTGCATTGGCTGTAAGAGGGGATAATTAGGTAGAATAAAAAATATCCTCCAGTCAGTTACTTTCGCTTTGAGGACCCGACCCCCCCCCCCCCCCCCACTCAACAACTTTTCGCACTGACTACCCGACTCACTCAGCCCCCCCACCCCACCCGGTCATCAACTTTCCTGTGATGAAGCGCGGAGCGAAATTTTAGCCCCGCCCCTTCTCGAACCGCCAGTGTGGTCAATCACTTTGTCCGTGGCACGACCGCAAACTTTTTGGAGTTGGAGTCACTTGACTTGACCTGGTGACCTGACCTGAGATGACCCGAGGTAAAACAAAATTAACACCAGGTGGGTAATTGATGCCCCAACAGCTGAGCCAAATTTCGCGGTGCTGCGCGCCGCCGTTGAAACTCCGGTGGCAATGCCCTTGTTCTTATACAGAGTCGAGTGAACGTGTAAAAAGTTGGGGGGCGTCGCCCCGAGCTTCAAAGTTGTGGGGGGGGGGGGCGAGTTGCCCCATTTTCCCCACGGTTCCCACGCCCCTGACCTATTCCACTCAGTGATCAATATCACGTGATGGCATAATTGAATATTTCGCCGATAGAGGTGTCTGTGGACCCTCAAGACATCAGATTTTCTCATCCTTATTTGCAGACCGAGAATACTATAAAAATAGCTAGAAGTGTCTTCTAGAGAAAAAATGCTCAAATTTTCCAAACAAATATAACATTTTCAACAGATAATCTATTGCATAATCAAGCCAGGTTATTTGGGAAATCAACCTCAGGTCATGGGACCTTGAGGTCATGCAGCGACCTGCAGGGGTCATGTTATGCATCATTGAATGGAGCTCGACGAGGTAAATTAAATGCTGTTGAGTTAAGCTCTTTAGCACAATTGCGTGCAGTTATTACCAAAAACGTGCTGGTGACCATTATTTTTCCAAATACAAAAATATAAATAAAATCTTTAGAGACAAAAACTATCTCCATTTTGTTACCATCGAATGCTTATGCATCAAAATAGATTATGGCATTGACAAAAAAAAATCCAAATTTTAAATGGCCACATTATAAAACCAAATTTGCAAAAAAAACAATTGTTATATCATATTAATCTGTGGCTTCTGACGATTCCGGTGATATATATATATGCTTATTGTTTATATGACTTGCATGATTTAGAAGGGAGATATTGCCCTCTGAAAGTTAGAGTTTTGCATAACATTCGACGGACCGGGCTGAAAATTTCACAGCTTAAATCTACCAGACAACACCTGACATGTTTTATGGAAATTTGAGATGTAGGTTGTTATGGCTTGGTCGATCTGTCATGTAATGCCCCGGATATCACAACTGTCTGACTGGATAGTGCGCCCATCCGAAATTGATTACAAGATGTTACGGATCTAAGGCCAAACATCATCCACCTAGTCACAGGAAGCAAATGGCTGCAAAGCGAACAGAAAGCCCAGTTCGCCGTCAGAGTGTGTGTTGCCTTAGCTGGAGTAGGTCAGCTGAGTCAGTTCGCCTTAGCTGGAGTAGGTGGTTCCGCGTCATTCATCAAAGGCGCAGCTGCAAGCTGCCGTGGTTTGTGGTTGACTCTGATAGCGTTGCTGGGCCTATGCTCCAGGCTCCATCGGCCCGATCTCCCTCACGTTGTATCAGTGAAGAATTGAAACTTGCCATCGCTAGCGCGGGCCGTCCTAGGCAATGATGCCCTCTGAATAACATCAGAGCAGCTTTCATGGATCATAAATGCATGCAGTTGAAAATGTCTGCTGTCTCATGTTTTATGCAGCCGGCGAATGGTGTTGCCGGAGCGCCAAGCCTGCCAGTTCGCCGCTATCAATTTCAGAGCTGCTGACGACGCAGACCGGCGCACCACGTCTCGACAACCAGTTTCCAGAGGACAAGCTTTCTGTCCGCGCCGCCAGCATTGGGTTAGCATCAAATTCTACAGACGTGCCGCGTCGGAATGAGCATGAAGCCATACAAAATATACACACTGAGTGAGACTTCCTGTATGTACGCCTCATTCACCGGGCCGACACGTGTAGGCCTCTACCTACCACATTGTTCGAACCCGCCACGATTGTTGATTGAATTTCTCTGGTTGGGAAGGGTGCATTTATCTCCCTCCAGTGAGATACTGCTTTCCCATCGGTGTGCGTGGTCCTTGAACCTGCCACTGGGCATTGTCCGACTGTCCGGCGGCCGCTGCTGACGGCGTGTTGGCGGGCTGAAGAGGCCAGGGGTGGCACTGACGGGATATATTGGTCGTACATCACCACCGCTGGTCTCCAGTGGCAATCATTAGCTGGGCTTCAGCCGGCCCCGGCCCACTCCAACCCCCGCAGGAGAGGCGCCTGGCAGGCCTTTGCTCCCCAGCGGGTCACATTAATGTCTTGCACGCCGTGTTATGGCCATGACATCTCCACTGGGCCACGATTTACGTGAAGCAAAGCTCCATGATGAGAATGTCAAGTGTATGAAAGATGACCTGCGTACTGCGTAGCGCCTCCGCACCAAATTTTGCGAACAGCGGCATACAGACAAATGAGGGGGGATTCTATCAGACTGCTGAAGTTGCATCCTTTGGTGGAGCGTAACGACTAGACCTCCGATCCCCGTCGCCAACTGACGACGCGGGAGCAGCGTTTGTCTTCGTTTTACCGTCCACAAAATGTCACCCTGGGGAGACATAGCTGCGCGACCTGCGTTAGAATGAATCCCAATGGGAGGACTTGGTCGGTAACAGAGATTATGCAGTGGTCCACGTCGTCTATGATCTATGCAGTGACCCACGAGTCACTACAATGACCAACGTCGACAGCGACACAAAACAGTACTCTCATCCCTTGCTAAAGAAGTATGCACGCGAGTCAAGATGAGACAACTTAACTACTAACTAGTTACCTTAGCAGCTATTCCACAATCTTAAAATAGCATAATATGGTAGAGCGTGGACAAGGACAAGTACTTGCATGCCTACGTTTTAGCCACCGTTTCCATCTACAACCAGTTATCTTTCAGTTAATTTTATCATACCAACATGCAACTAAAATATTTAGAACCAGTAAGACGCCGAAGTTGGCGATGAACGAGCGAGCGCGAAGGAAATGTATGGCGAATTTCAACTCCATCGGGCAAGTAGTTTCTGAGATACAAAAAGGGTGCACATGTGCGCACGTGCAGAGGCACCCCACCCCTGACTTGTGATAAAGTGGCGGCTGAGAGGTCCCTAGCCACACACAAAGTTTGAACACAATCAGCTCAGCCATTCCTGAGATATATAATGGGGTGTGCACGTGCGCACGTGCAGAGGCACTCCACACTTGACTTGTGGGAAGGCGGCGGCTGAGGGGTCCCTAGCCACACACCAAATTTTAGCACGATCGGCTAAGCCGTTCCTGAGATATAGAATAGGGGTGTGCACGTGCGCACGTGCAGAAGCACCCCACCCCTGACTTGTGGGAAAGTGACGACTGAGGGGTCCGTAACCACACACAAAATTTGCACACAATCGGCCCAACCTTTGCATAATTTTTGCAAGAAAACACTTTTCAACACCCCTCACGCGGCACGCGCCACGCGCAGTGGTGTGAGTCGACACTGGTCTCAAACAGGGCAGGGTGGACGGGGCTACTATACCAAGAAGCCTGCGTGTCACTTGCTTGCGGTTGCAGATATATGAGCTTCTCAAAAGCGTCGCCACGGGCCGGGCCGGGCCGCTCATATTTATATTTTTCCCATATACCACGGAAGGACGCGCGAACAACGTTTTGGGCAGCGCAGATCAACAGATTTTGACTGTTTGCTGTCGGGGTTTATCGTCTCTCTTTGGAGATAAAACGTAATGCTTGGGCAGCTCTGAAGTTGAGCATTGCCTCGCCATTCCTGAGAGCATGTTGCCCTGTGACCTCCATTCGGTGGGTATGGCTGTCCTTCGACTCTATCTTCACCGCAGCAGAGGTCACAAACGCGGATTTCTGTAGCTCTAGTGAGAAAACAGCACTCAGTCGTCCATACGTCTGTACGTAATGTCAGTCTGCATCAGGTCGTCAACGACAGTAACAGCCTGTCGGATAAGAATATGTACAAAATCACCTGCTCTGACATGGCTATCTTGGAGCATTAAGCTCTACCAACACTCTGGTATTGGCTCGGGTCGAACGACTTTTCACTTTAGCTCGAGCCGAAACGGCCAGGCGCGCCGACCATTCGAGACGGAGCGACGTATTCTATGACTGGCTCGACCATTCGAGACGGAGCGACGTATTCTATGACTGGCTCGAAACGGGGTAATCAGTGTAATGCTCGAACGGCTCGGCGAGGCCTTACAGAGAGAATTCGCGATCAGGAGTAATCGAAGAGCCAATGGTCCACTGTGCCTTCGATTGGGATTCAACCGAAAGCAGCTTGCTACAAGTTATTTGATGGTTTCGCAAAATGCGAGCGATTCAGCTGCATTGAGCTGTGAGACAGAAAATAACTGTTACCAGTGCATTACCAGTTACACTTAAAACAATTAAGCCATGTGACACAATGTAATTAAGTGATTCAAAGAAGACATAGATACGACAATTGAAGTGTTATTGCAGTTAACAGAGATGGTTATGGTCATTGAATGATGAGCTGGAAGTGAAACAAATTAAGTCGCTCTCACCGTTATTATTTGTTCATTTTATGCAAAACTAGAGGGTTCTCTTTTAACCCGCTATTGACTGGGGGAGGCGGGGGGGGGGGGGGGCGAATAACGCCCCTGATTATCTTCCGAACCAACAATCGCAGCGAGACGCCCAAGGCGGCATTCGAATTTTTTCAATGAGACGCATCTAAAGCATACACGAAATTTCTTTATTGAGGGGTCACATGTCAGGTCAAGGTAAAGGTCCAAATCGAGGTATTTGAGTGTATGGGTCATACTTTCCATCTAAAATCTTCGATTGCGACCATAATCACCCAAAGTACTCTCAAAAGTATAATACACATCCCGCATGAGCTAAAGTGAGATTCTTGGTAAAGTTCAAGGTCAGGTCACAAAGGTCACTATGCGCCAAAGAGATATTGAAGTCATGCGACACATGTTTTATGGGTTATTTTACACGCATAATTCGATAGTGATAGTCATTTTACCACCTGACCTCATTTAACCCGCGCGGCGCTGGGGGGGGGGGGGGGTAAATTTTACCCCCCCCCCCCCCCTCCCGGATGTTCTCAATAACTTGAAAACTATTAAATATATCAAAGTGAACTTACAGTACCTTATGGTGCATCAATTCTACATCTTTTGTTAACAAATTTATTGAAATTGGTGAAAAAAATGGGAGATAATAACCAGACTTGTCAATAATTCAATGTGAATCGACTACTTTTGATTGAATCATTCTTATTTCAAATGAATGACTCATGAATCGATTCACCTCATGCGCAAACCTGTTGTGAGTCACTGATTGAATCATTCGTACAGAGAAAATAGGCTGATTGAATCATTCATTGCTCAAAGAATCATTCTTTTTTGGTCGAACAGTCCACAAAATATGCTGTCCACAAAATATGCCAGCGGCCCAGCATTCATCTGTGCCCTGTGGACAAACCAGGCACTTAATGGCCAATTATATGAGCTCTGTGTCCTGAGCTGTAGCCTGTAATTCATCTATGCGTAAAGAAAGCGAGGCTTTGTGTCCAACTCCAGTGGGCACAAAGCCACTGTTCAATCAGCCCTAACTAGGTGAATACCTTGGAACTGGTAGGGTTAGGGGTAGGTACCTAAATACTTAGAAAAGGTAACTAACTCAAACTTTGGTTCATAAACCACACAGTACACGCACACCTTTTTCACACGAAAAATTATCAAAAGGTACCCACCTTTTCCTAATTTCCAGGCTATACCATATCAAAAACTAAATCATAAACAAACATTTGCATGACCTCCGCATGTCCCAAATATCACTGTCGCATCGGCGCCGCTTTATTCCACATCATGCTTTATACAAAATAATACCTAATGCAAAATCAAAATAAATGTTCTATTCGCTTAAAAAGTGAAACGTAAAGTCATTAATGCTTTTGGAACTTGGAATTTGCAATTATAATAAATATTATAAATATCATTTTATAATCAAAATAAACAACATGCGTGTCCAATTGGCTCACATTCACATTCACATTAGGAAATACATTCGCGGACTATTTGGATTGACTTCAAAATTGGTACACAGATAGATCACGACCTAGTGATCATTCTGGTAAAATCTTAGGGTCGCACATTTAAAATCAAAGGAGTTAGAGCAGGTCAGATAGGTTTAAGGTCAAACAACAGACTATTCTGATTTGCATGCAAATTAGCACACTGGTAGGACCTAACCTCCTTATCACGCTCATGAAATATTAGAGTTTCACATTTAAAATCAAAGGATTTAGAGCAGGTCATATGTTTAAGGTCAAACAGCAGACTATTCTGATGTGCATGAAAATTGGCACACAGGTAGAGCATGACCTCCCTATCACGCTCATACAATCTTAGAGTCGCACATTCAAAATCAAAGGAGTTAGACAAAGGAGTCGACACTTCCCTTTAATGTTGAGTGATTGAATCAAGATTGAATCATTCATTATGGTAATGTTGAGTGATTGAATCATGATTGAATCATTCATTATGGTAATGTTGAGTGATTGAATCATGATTGAATCATTCATTATGGTAATGTT
Source organism: Chirona hameri (assembly GCA_036785665.1). Classification (NCBI taxonomy): domain Eukaryota; kingdom Metazoa; phylum Arthropoda; class Thecostraca; order Balanomorpha; family Balanidae; genus Chirona; species Chirona hameri. The sequence goes on from JAXIVJ010010172.1 coordinate 36,707, forward strand.
GAGTGATTGAATCATGATACCACAATTCATTATGGTAATGTTGAGTGATTGAATCATGATTGAATCATTCATTATGGTCCGTGAATCACTGTGAATCGACTCATGACAAATATGAATCATTGACAAGTCTGATAATTACGTTGTAGTGACGTCATGCCATTTTTGGTGAAAAAAACGTTAAATGTTTGAAAAATTGTAGAAAATAGTGTGTTGATGTAAATCGCAAATAAAAACCTAAAAAAGGCAATAACATTGTCTTTAAAATGGCTGTCTCGGATTTGCAAAATTTTGGGTTTTTGACCCCCAAAAATGCAGAAAACGATTTTTTTGGAAAGAATTTCCACATTTTTTAAAAAAGATTTGCAAAAAAAAAACCGGAAGATATATTAGAGAACCGAGTATAAACGATGCTCAAACCAAATTTTAAAGTAATATCTTTATTTTTGACTGACTTATGGCTCTCTAAGAATAAGTAACTCATGACGTCATTTTTTATTGCGTTTTTTTGCTTTTACTAACCATATACAGACAAATAAATGCCACCACTGTATTTCTAAGACAAAACTAGTCTATAAACATGCAATGTTTATTTAGATTAATCAATTTCACATTTTGACCTTATTTGACCTGATCATGACCTGAAGGCCATTATATGGTGTCAAGCTGTGAAAATGGCTGCTTCTATCGAATTATACGTGTAAAATAACCCATACAACATGTGTCGCATGGCTTTCGTAGACCTGTGACCGTTTGTGACCTGACCTTTACCTTGACTTTTTCTTACAATTTCACTTTTACTTATGCAGGAGATGCATTATACATTTTGGAGCACTTTGTGAGATAATAGTTGCAATACAAGGCTTTGGATGGAAATTATATCCCAAAAACAAAATACTTAAATTTTGACACTTGACCTGACCGTGACCTGACATGTTACCTTATGTTAATAATGTCGGGTATGCGTTAGATTCTTCTCACTGACAGCTTTCGATCGCCGCCATACGCGTCTCGCTGAGGTTATTGGTTCAGAAGATACGAGGGGGTGGGTCAAATTTACCCCCCCCCCCAGCACCGGACGTTCGGATGGAGACCCCAGTGCCGCGCGGGTTAACCCTATTTGTAACAGGCTCCTGGCTACCCCTATTTGTAACAGGTCCTGGCTACCCCTATTTGTAACAGGCGGATTCCGCCCCCCCCCCCCAAAGATCTCGAGATCTACCCGTCCGATTTTAAAAAAATAAACGGTGTTTGGTTCCCCTCAACACGATCTACATTTATAAATAATACAAAAATATACATTTGGGATAGGAGGGCAACAGGGGGGCAAAAACTACAAATTTTAGTGGTATTTTTGATCCAACATAGCTTTCATGTTTATCGACCGATTTTAACACAACTAATAGGAATCGATAGAGATTGAAATGGACATTGACATATGATGGTGACGTTTGAAAATTCAAAAATCATAGGCGTGCGCAGGTCACTCAATATGGGGGTGAAGTAAATGCGTAATAAAACCATTTTTTGATGTTGTTTTTTTGATAAATGAAATCGTATGTGATTGAGACATTAGAAAAAACAGTTATAAATCATAATTTTTGCCATAGGCAGTACCAGGTTAGTGAAAAGGGGGGTAAAATTGGGGAAAATATTAGCCGCAGACAAGTTGCTACCCAGCGCTATAAATATGTTACTGATCGTAGATAGTTCCTTTTTGCATGTTGTACTTCATCATAGGCGTATCCAGGATCCAAACTGGGGCGGCGCAAGACCTTTTGATAAGTATATTATACGCTGTTATGATACTAACTAGTCAACAGTGACTATTTCACTTACAACTTCAAGTAACATTGCTACCCCTCTTTTTACCCTACCTGGACTCGCCTATTATCTTATAATCGTTTGTAGAGTAGCCTGTGGTGCGTGTTTCATCCGAAAACTGCAGTATGTTATGTCATTGTACGCCCATGCCTCTTAGTTTCCTTGCAATAATATGACCCCTTTCTTCCATTCCTGAGCGCGCCTCTGCAAAAAATGACTTTATTCCCTTTTCTGGTCTCATATGTGCATATATTATTATAAGCTAAACGTATATTGCGCCGTTATCGCTGGCATATCGTCATCACCATGCCAGTCACCCCCCTTTTCATGTTCCTGAACACGCCCCTGAAACTCTATATGTAATAAATTATGCAAATAATGGAAGCAGAAGCTATCTTTTACATCTTGATAGCTATAAATGCCCCTTACATTGCTCTATTGGCTTCCCGCCAAACATTGAACACTTCCTGGAACCCCCCCCCCCCCTTTCAAGCCCCTGAAACCGCCTCTGCCAGGCAATTTTTTATGATACTTCTTTAACATCAACTAATTTGCACTTGTTGCAATCACCGTAAGCCGATGTAACTCCTTCATACTTGATGCAGTTAGGAAGAAACCGTGAAGATCGCATTTCCGTATTATCGCCAAATGTCGCCTCCGAACTCACCCAAAACTGGGCAGTTAAACAGTTACAGTTCAATACAGTTAATTTAAAACCACCTGTGACTTCATGCAACAACAAGATGTGTACCAATGCTGACAGCTGAAGTATTGTCTTTGCTAATGAGAGAAAATGCAGTATCGAAGACACAACGAACCGAAACTCATGCTATCATCGCCCTGCTATACGTTGTGCTGTAATCTGTGAATTTTACACTGTTCCTTGTCATTTCCTTTTCTGTTTCAACCTGTCTGTTGAGCAGCGCAGCGCCCAGCTGGCAGCAGCGCGCCACAGACATGCCATTGTTCTCTATCCACCTATACGCACTCATAACGACGGGCTCTGAAAAGCCATGGGTTTACTGTGGATGTTCCCGAATACAATCTAATCAATCTAGCCCTGGAACCGCCTCTGTTCAGGTTAAGAACTCAAAATTTTGACTCCAAATGCGGAGTTCAATTCTATGAAAAGTCCCAAAATTTCATGGGCCTGCTCCCAGCCGTTCTGGAGATATCTGCGAAAAACATGAGGGGGGGCGGAATCCGCCCCCTGTTACAAATAGGGCTAAGTTGTTTAACCCGCGCGGCGCTGGGGTCTCCAGCCGAACGCGCGGCGCTGGGGTGGGGGTAAATTTTACCCCCCCCCCCCTCGTATCTTCCGAACCAATAACCGCAGCGAGACGCGCAATGCGGCGATCGCAAGCTCTCAACGAGAAGAATCAAATGCATACTCTAAATTCTTAAAATAAGGTCACATGTCAGGTCACGGTCAGGTCAAATGTAAAATGTAAGTATTTGAGTTTTTGGGGCTATACTTTCCATCCAAAGCCTTATATTGCAACTATTATCTCACAAAGTGCTCCAGAGTGTATAATGCATTTCCGCATAAGTAAAAGTGAAATTGTAAGCAAAGGTCAAGGTCAAGGTCAGGTCTACACAAGGTCACAGGTCTACGAAAGCCATGCGACACATGTTGTATGGGTTATTTTACACATATAATTCGATAGAAGCAACCATTTTCACAGCCTGACACCATATAATCGTCCTCAGGTCAAGGTCAGGTCACAATAAGGTCAAAATTTTAAATTGATTAATCTAAATAAACATTGCATGTTTCTAGACTAGTTTTGTCTTCGAAATACAGTGGTGGCATTTATTTGTCTGTATCTGGTCAGTAAAAGCCAAAAAAAACGCAATTTAAAAAATATAACGTCATGAGTTACTTGTTCTTAGAGAGCCATAAGTCAGTCAAAAATAAATAAATTGCTTTGAAATTTGGTTTGAACATCGTTCATACTCGGTTCTCTAATATATCTTCTGTTTTTTTGAAAATCTTTCAAACAAAAAACTTTTGTGGAAATTCTTCCCCATAAATACTTTTTTGCATTTTTGGGGGTCAAAAACCCAAAATTTTGAAAATCTGAAGATAGCCATGTCAAAGACAATGTTATTTCCCTTCTTTTGACGCCTTTTATTTGTAATTGCAGTAAACACGCTATTTTCTACGATTTTTCAAACATTTAACGTTTTTTTTTCCTTCACAAAAATGACATGGCATGACGTCACTAAAACGTCATTATCTGCCACAAATTTTCACGAATTTAAAAAAAAAAATGGCAGAAGACGTAGAATTGATGCACGATAAGCTACCGTAAGTTACACTTTGATATCTGTCATAGTTGTCAGTTATGGAGAAAATCCGGGAGGGGGGGTAAAAATTACCCCCCCCCCAGCGCCGCGCGGGTTAAGTTAGTGTCAAGCTCAGAGTCAAGTTAGGTCACATATTTCAAAATTCGACATTGATCAATATAAATAAAAATGCATGTTTCTGGACGCAGTTTTGTCTTAGAAATGCAGTGGTGACGTTTATTTGTTCGTAGCTGATAATTAAAAACAAAACAAAACTCAATTATAAAAGTCATGAGTTACTCATACTTTAGAAGCCATAAGACAGTCAAATGGTGTTATTCCTTTGTAATTTGGGTTGAGATTCCCAACTTATGTTCTTTATCATGTTGTTCTCTAACATATATCCCAGTTGTTAATATCTTTAAAACAAAATCACAAATCCGAGATAGCCATTTTGTAGGCCTTGGCATTTGCTATATTTTGAATTTGTTATTGCATTTGCTCAAAATATGGCCTTAGTACGTTTTTTTCAAGTTTATCTGATTTTTTCGGTCAAACTCGTGAGTAGTGACGTCACTAAATACATTATCTCATTTTGTTCGATGAAATTGCTTCATTTTTGCACAGAAGACCGTACAATTGACGTAGGAGAATGTACCCACAGTTTCACGTCGATAGCGCTATTGGTTTGTGAGCTATTGCGAAAGTTCGTCAGGGGGCATTTTTCGTACTCCCCCCGCCCAGTCAATGGCGGGTTAATATCATATCAGAGCCCGCAGCGAGCTTATATTTTGGATGTCTTTCAGGCAATGACGGCTTGTCTATGGTGGTGCTGCTCCGACGTTGCTAAACAGGTGAAATGGCTGCTGCTTGCTCTTGCGGCATGCGTTCCTCCTATCCGCTTTTGACTAGACTGCACCCAATGACGTTTGGGCATTGACACCCGTCATTGACTGCGGTCTCAAGGCCGAACGCCATTGACTAGGGGGGAGGGGGGGAGGGGCCGTTAAACGGATGATAACCAGGGAGGGGGCCTCCCTGGTTATCTTATGAACCAATGATCGCAGCGAGCGCGCAAGGCGGAATTCGAAAGGTCTCAATGAGACAAATCTAAAACATGTTCCCAATTTCCAAATGAGGTCAAAGGTCACGGTCAGTAAAATGTCAAAATCGCCGTATTTGGGTTTATAGCCATACTTTCCATCCAAAGCCTTTGATTACGATCATGAATCGCCCAAAGTACTGCCAAAGATATGATACACAACCAACATGAGCTAAAGTGAGATTGTTGGCCGAGGTCAAGGTCAAGACCAGGTCACAAAAGGTCACTATGCTCAAAATAGCTACGATAGTCATGCAAAACATATTTTACGAGTTATATTCCACGTAGACTTTGATGGTGGTAGTCATTTTACCACCAGACTTCATTTACATGAAATTAATGTCAAGTTCAGGTCAAGTTCAGGTCAATGAAGGTCAACATTTTTAATTGGTAAACCTAAATAAAACAGTAATGTGTCTAGACCAGTTTTGTCTCAGAAATACAGTGATGTATTTTTTGTCTGTATCTGGTCAATAAACAAAAACTGCAATTTGTAAATATGACGTCATGAGTTTACCCATGACTTTAGATGCCATCAGTCAGTCAAAAATGATGATATCATTCTGAAAATTTATGAAAGTT
>JAXIVJ010010173.1:0-7500 GCA_036785665.1 Chirona hameri
TCTCATCCAAACGACAACCAGTTGAGCTGCTGGCGTGCATCAGTAATACGATCATATTAGCGTTTTTTTGGTCACTACGCGCGTTGCAAAATAGATAACTTTTCAATGCGTTGGCGTAATGTGACATTGGGTGGAGCCAAGCTGGCAACAGTAAGTGATAATGGGAAGAACCAAAGTCTGAACTAGTGTTTTTTATGGGTTGATATAAGGAACGGTGTTGGTGAGTTTTCGAATAGTTAACAGAGTTCCGTAAGCAGCGCCGCACGACTTTGGCTGTTTGTTTTTCCATGCTGAGCGTCTGTATCGATTGCCACTCCGAGAATGTCAATGTAGGTCCATCGTGTCAGGACGGAACGCCATCAAAAGTCACACCAAATTCTGAAGCCTTTTTGACAGCAGTGGTCGTACCGAACCACGGGACATTTTCGGTTTTTGCAGGATTTGCTTTTAACCCGTTTTGCTTGAACCACGTGGATATGGCTGGCCAAATGACCTCTCCACCGTGTTTGCCGAGCTGTTTCCAACCAGTCATCGTCGGGGGTGACGCAATGGAGGAGAACTGAATCGTCTGCGTAAGACACGATTTTACATTGTTCAGTGAGATGGCATGGGAGGTCATTGGTGAAATATTGAAGACGATAGGGACCGAGGGTGCTGCCCCTGTCCACTCCAAAGCTGACAAGATTCCAGGCGATCGCTTCCCTTCACAGGACTGCTTCCTACACTAAAATAATCCCAGGAACCAAGTGCGTCGATATGCCGTACCAATTCGAGCTTCATAAGAAGGGCGCCCGCGATCGATGCAGTCGAACGCCTTGGAGAGGTCACACGATGTGGCGCACGTCACGTGACCCACGTCTCTGTTGCCCGAGATGGCGCTGACCTAGCTCCACCGAGGGCTCCCTCCGTCGAGTGTCAGTATCGGTACGCATACTGCGTGGGCGGACATACATGGTTGACATTCAGATAATCTATCAGCCTGTACACTAACGAACTTTTTTTCGGCTAGCTTACCTATCACACTCAACACAGCTAATGGTCTATAGTTACAGGTGTTGGGTTTTATCGCCGGATTTATGAATGGTACCACAATTGCCCGTTTCCACTCGGGAGGGACAACGCCACCCGACAATCGACATGTTTACCATGAACAGAATGTGAGGCAGCAAGGACCGCAAAGCGCGTCTCACGATCTGCAGCGACACACCGTCGCAGCCCACCGCCGATAAGGTTTCGGACATCCGCCGCATAGAGCTGCACCGAGTTCAGGGATTGTTGCATGCCGCACTCGGACCCGGTACTGATCACGATCGGTGCTCTGGGGCGCGGTACACCAACGACCCGGCTGGTCGGCCAGCTCCTCCCGCTATACGGTGGCCGACACCCGCGAATAGGCGTTGAACTGGTCATGCTGTTTCCAATGGTGAGGACAGCATCCGTGTCCTTGGTCTTGTTGGAGCTGACGGCATACGCTCTCAGGTCCTTCCACATGTCCCTCGGCGATGTTCGGGTCTTAAAAATCTCACCCCGTAGCCTTCGCTAGAGCGGCTTGAACTTGAATTATATCTCGCCGCACTTCTAAGTTATACATACTGATACTCTGTGAGTGGGGGAATAGTACATTGTGGTGTAGGTGGACTCGGGAGTCTGGAATCGGACTGAAAATAGCTGCCAGGCTATTGAAGTTTAATTAGTATTCTTATTGATTTGTTTTCCTCGCATGGGTAGGTAGGTACATGCTTCTTACTTATGTGTTTCAGCCTTTCAGCACATGCCCGATATTCATTTCATAATGCCTGACCTAATAATAGAAGATAGCTAGATATACTTTTTTTCTGGACTATTATGTCCATTTCCCACAGGGTTTCATTCATTCATACAGCACATCAGTAGGTTAACAGCTACAGCTCATATAAGGGTTTACTTGGTCATTTCATTTATTGCATAATTTATTTACTGCATCATTGATCGCAAATCAGAGCGAGTCAAACACCTGCTGCTGCACAGCTGATTAGCCCAACAATTTAGTTTGTTGAACGTGTTTCACTTACATGTGTATAGGCATGTGCGCGTGCCGCTGTGCGCGTGCGCGTGCGCGTTGCGCGTGCGCGTGCGCGTGCCCGCCGTGCGTGCGTTTGTGAGTGGGTGTGTGGTTGTGTGTGTGTGTTGTGTGTGGTGTTGTGTGTGTGTGTGGTGTGTGTGTGTGTGTGTGCTGTGTGTGTGTGTTGTGTGTGTGTGTGTGTGTGTGTGTGTGGTGTGTGTGTGTGTGTGTGTGTGTGTGTGTGGTGTGTGTGTGTGTGTGTGTGTGTGTGTGGTGTGTGTGTGTGGTTGTGTGTGTGTGGTGTGTGTGTGTTGTGTGTGTGTGTGTGTGTGTGTGTGGTGTTGGTGTGTGTGTGTGGTGGTGTGTTGTGTGTGTGTGTGTGTGTGTGTGTGTGGTGTGTGTGTGTGTGTGTGTGTGTGTGTGTGTGTGTGTGTGTGTGTGTGTGTGTGTGTGTGTGTGTGTGTGTGTGTGTGTGTGTGTGTGTGTGTGTTTCTGTTGTGGGTGTGTGTGTGTGTGTTGTGTTGTGTTTTGTATACGTCTCCGTCTTTGAATTATATAGACCACCATGAGGTCCAAAATAAACTATTATTAATATTATTATTCTTTAGTTTTAAATATTAATTAAGTTGCATTGATTCAGGCTTCAATACACATTGCGAGTCCATTGTGAATTAATCATTCATGAGCCACTCATATTATGCCGTGGAGGTCCCTATTGTAATCAAGCTCACCAAGCGTAATGTTGAAGAGATTGAATCATGATTGAATCATTCATTATGGGTCCGTGACTTCACTGCGAAAACGACTCACCAGCGTTAATGTTGGATGATTGAATCATGTTTTATAATTAATTATGGTCTCGTGCATCACTGTGAATCGACTTATGGACAAATATGTGAATCATTGACAAGTCTGCATTTAGAGAGAGGAAGAAACAACGAATATGATAGCATAAAAAGTACCCCCTAAGTCAAAACAGAACAATTTGACCTGATCACCTTGAAGTCGGGTCAAGGTCAAACCATGTTTGTCCTGCTTTCGATTTTTTTAAACTTTACACAATCAAAAGTTTTGCTCATTCAATTGCTAACAAGCATTGCAAAATTTCGCGTAGGCAACTGAAATGTATTCAGGGTCAACAGGGGTCATATGTCATTGACCCTCATTTGCCCAGCGTACTTACGAATTCGGTTTCTCCAAATGAGTATGCCATTATTGGCATCATTTGAAAGAACCAGTCCTATTGAATACACACACCACCACACTTATTGACATTAACCCTCCCCGTGCCGGTGCTCGGCGCCACCTTCGCGCCCGTGGCGGGTGGGAAGGGGGAAAGAGGGGAGGGGGGGGGGAAAGACGCCCACCTCCGAATCGCGCTCTATGTTCCGTAGTAAACAAACTGAAACAAGATGTCGAGAAGCGCGTCAAAAACCTTTTGAAAACTATTTAGCTCATGTTTTCCTCAGGTCAATATTGAGGTCACCAGGGGTCATCAAAGGTTAGATATACAACGTTTTAGGACTTCGCTTCAAACACCCTCAATATAATCGGAACTATGATAGCTAATACAAAACGGGAAAACGCAATAGGAAAGCTCTGGAAAAAGGATACCACGCTTCTTGTCCTCAAAATTTATATCAGGTCAATAAGTTAAGGCTCTAGGAGGTCATACGAAGGTCAAAAAGACGATTGTTGGCGTAAAACAAGCGTTTTCCGCAAATACTAACTAATAAAGATAAGGCAATTCTGTTGACGTTATCGTGTTTGTCAATGCGCTTCGATCATATTACTGTTGACCGGTCAGGGTCAACTTAAAATTTGGAGACCTCAGGTCAAGGTCAAAGTGGTGGTGACCCAAGTTAGGTCATGTTGCCATGTTGGGAGCCGAGTCTCGACGAGATAAGCACATTGGTACCAGGCTCCACTTTCTCTATCTTCTATCTGTCTGAATGAAGGTATTGACAACAAAGGTGATGGTGACCCGGATGACCTCGCTGTAATTACCTGCTGAAACACAATGGCACCTTCATCAATAATGACCTATTGGATAACATTGATCCAGAAGGAATTGGACTGATATGATGCGTACCCTCAAGATAGGATGCTTTTGAATATTTCCCCATTGAAATATAAAGGGGAAGGTCACGAAATTGGACCCGTCCTTAGGTCACAAAATATTACAAATTCGAGGACTAAGCAATTTGCAGGTACCTATGACCTTATGGAAATCCTGTAAGTTTGAAACAGGGGCGTAGCTTCTCCGACAAGTTGGGGGTGAGGGGGCTGAGCTGGCAACAAATCGCTTTAAAGTACCATCAAAATCACAAAATACATGATTTATCTCCGGATTTGACCCAATTCCTCGTCAAAGTTGGGGGGGGGGGGCTGAAGCCCCCCAACTGAATAGAACTACAACCTGGTTTGAAACCAATTGGCCAGAAACTGTGGTTGTGGTACGACGGCAAACTTTTGGGAGGTGGTGTCACGCGCCTGGCCTGGGACCTGACCTGAGATGACGCAGGTGAATAATTTCACACTGAATAATTGATGACCGAACAGCTGTGCCAAAACGGATGCGCGCAGCGCCGCGTTTTTCCGCTATCTTCAAAAACCTTAAGTCTAAACGCTCCCGCCCCCCGCACGGCGCGGTTAATTTCACATTGAATACAATTAACAATAAATCGGACATTAAATAGTAAATCATATAAATAATTTCGTATCGTCCTCTGATGGACATCCTATGCGACGGCATTGTGCACCGAGCGTACCAGAATAACGATTTAACCAAAATGCATTAAACTCTGGGAAATGTGGTTATGACTTAACCCTCGCCCTACGGCGGGGGGGTGGGGCGTGACAGACCCCCCTGCTATTTTTCTTGAATAACTTTTTACACATGCGGCGCATTTGGCTGAAATTTTCAGTAGCTGTGTTTACAACAATTATACGCATCCTCTCAAAATTAGAATTGTATAGGGCTATTAAATAGTGACCTATGACCTTTTCGTCAAGGTCATGTCAGACTCCAAAGGGTCATTTACTTTTGTTTATTATTGACAATGAGCAACAGGCATTCACCCAATTACAGCTCAAGTCGAGTAATTAAAACACCTGAAGACTTGACCCAATAGGTCACTAGTTGACCTAGATACTCAAAATGGGATGCCTTTGGATTGTCTTTATGGCAGGCAACACGTTACTTTTTTACGGTGTCTCTCTCTGTCTCCGTTCGGAAGTTATACTAAGCGCCCTGTACATGTGCTGTAATACAAACGCATAGCAATTCTCATCTATGGTGACGATTGCAATGACCTAAGAGGTCATTCACTAGCGCAGGCTGGCACAGGGGGACACCCAGGCAAAAAATAAAAGGATATATTGCCAGATAGCTAATACAACGACCAACATGTTGACGCTAACCAAATAGTTTTATACTCATAACTTTGGTAATGACGACGGAAGAGCAAAATCGCTATTTTTTACGTGATCGATCTTAGGTCACATTCACTTGACTGGAAAGTCACCCGCTGACCTAGAACCTAAAAATCGCATATCTATAGATTCCTCTCATGACAGGGGCAACATGTTGGTTCTTACAACATTGCTCTATGTTGCTTGCTTGGAAGTTAACAGGGGGGCTGTCCCCCGTAGGGCGAAGGTGAGAGAAAGGTCCCCGTAGGGCGAGGGTTAAGACCCCTGTTGACCCCCCCCCCCCCGAGGAGTTTCAGTTTCCACGCGAAATTGTGCATGCATGTTACCCAACCGAAGGAAACAAGCTTGTGTAAATAAATAAAAATTGAAGCAGGCAAACATGATTTGACCTTGACCCGACTTCAAGGTCATCAGGTAAAAATGCCAAATTTGGAATTTAGGGGTAAATTTGTATGCAATCATATTCTTGTTTCTTCCTCTCTCTCTACTCTCTCTCTAATGATATATAGCCTTGCCCCTGATATGTATTTTATCTTTGAGATACAATTACAAACGTAGTTGAATGTTGACCTTGACCTGAATTTCGCTGACCTGTATCTTGTGACCCCGTAACCTGACGACCATACAATTCAAGAAACGAAATCAGCCCCCAGAATACCCTTACACCACTTTGAAGCGAAATCGGAGGGGGTGTGGTATACATTTTCACCCTTACCTTGGTGATCTGTCCTGAATTGCCCATATGTTCACGCGCGGCCCTCACTCTGAACCGCAGCGTGCTACACTCACGTCCAGACAGGCAAAAGTTAACTAACAGAAGAACCAACGTCCAGAGAATGCCTTCATGTAGCCGCCTCCACTTCCACCGCAGGTCTCGGCTGTCCTCGGCCTCAGCCAGGGTTCTCTTGGCTGCCCTCGACCTCCGCCAGGGTTTTCTCGGCTGTCCTCCGCCTCCGCCAGGGTTCTCTGGCTGTCTCTGCCTCCGCCAGGGTTTTCTCGCTGTCCTCCACCTCGCCTCCGCCGAAGTTCTCTCGGCTGTCCTCTGGCCCTCCGCTAGGTTTTCCTCGGCTGTCCTCCACCTCCGCCTCCGCCACTGGTGGTGGGTTGGGGTGGTCGGGCTTCATGGTGTATAAGAAAACACACCTGTCCTCTGCCTCCGCTAGGGTTTTCTCGGCTGTCCTCCACCTCCGCCTCCGCCAGGGTTCTCTCGCTGTCCCTCTCGTCCGCTAGGGTTTTCTCGGCTGTCCTCCACCTCCGCCTCCGCCAGGGTTCTCTCGGGCTTGTCTCTGCCTCCGCCAGGGTTTTCTCGGCTGTCCTCCACCTCCGCCTCCGCCAGGGTTCTCTCGCTGTCCTCCACCTCCGCCAGGGTTTTCTCGGCTGTCCTCCGCCTCCGCTAACGTTTTCTCGGCTGTCCTCCGCCTCCGCCAGGTTCTCTTTGGCTGTCCTCTGCCTCGGCCACGGTTTTCTCGGCTGTCCTCCACCTCCGCCTCCGCCGGGTTTTTCGTAGAGCACCATCACAAAATCAGCTTCACAATGATCTCAGAATCGAGCGCTCTGCAAATCATTGAGAAAACCAGTCTAGTTCAAGTGTGTGAGCGCATGCCGAGGTCGGCGTCCCATCCACTTCCGGGCACTTCGTCGTCTTCCGGGTACGTCCGGCCGTCTATCAGTCACTTCCGTGGTCGGCGTCCACTTCCGGTCCGCTTCCCGTCAGTTTCCGGTCCTGTTTTTGGTCGTGGTTCCGGCTGTGGTTCCGGCTACTCGATGGAAGACCAACTATCGCAATGAGAGCACGCGGGGTTCTGGTAAAGATGGAGGAGGGGGTTTCATCGCGTTCGGTGCATTCAGTATGAACCATTCTCGAGTGACGCGGTGAACTAATAATTTCTGCTGAGTCACTTTGAACATCACAAAGACGTTTAACAGACGCACGAATCCTAACGCCCCCACCAGCGACACGGCATATGTGCAGGCATTTGATGCATTTGCTTCCGTAGTCCTCCCGCCTCAAGACGCGTTTACGT
>JAXIVJ010010173.1:10000-15000 GCA_036785665.1 Chirona hameri
GCGGCGCACTCCAACAGAGTGACCGTCCCGTCCCGTCCGTCCCGGTCGGCTGGGGGTCCTGTTTTTTTTTTTTTCCCCCCCACACCACACACGGGGTGGAAGGGGGGGGGCCCGTTCCACAGTCGCGAAGGTCGCGGCGCGCTGATGGAAGGCGGCAAGGACAGGGCGGCGGGACGTGTACCGGCTCGCGAGGAATGCGCCGCTCACGCTGCTGCCGCCGCCACCGCCATCGCCACCGCTGCCGGCCGTCGCCAATTACCGGGTCTCTAAACACAGCCAGTCGCTCGTCAGCCGAGGGCGGGAGCAGGCAGCGCAGGGCCTGCAGGCTCGGTCACAAGGTTAAAGTTCAGGACGACGAAGTCAGAAGGTTGAGGTTCAGAAGGTCCACGCAGGCTCTCTCGCCACCAGCTTCAGGTAGTCATGTTTTCACAGGGGACGTGCGCGGCCAACGAAGTCACGCTCGCCAGTGTATGGTGACAAAACACTCGTACGACGGTGAATCTGCTGGACTTGAACCTGGAGTCGAAACTTCAAGTCAGCTAGACATCACACCCTCTTGCTAGCCGCAAGTCCGTGGCGAGGGAACGGAAACCAGTCATCGAACCCGCTGCCTCAGACTCACGCAGCCCCCATGTTAGAGGGAACAGCGGAGACGCACCACCACCGCCTGGCAGCACCACTGTCCAGTCCTCTCGTCCTCTTGTTCCGTCCTCTCGTCCTCCTGTTCTGTCCTCCGCACACAGGTTCGCGAACACCGCTCTGTGCCGGACCAGCTGTTCAGCGCAGATTACCTGTCCAGCGGGCCGTACGGCCGTCAGCGTCAGCCGGTCAGCCGGCGGTCCTACAGCCGGCACAGCTGTTCTGGCATAACGGGCTATATACAGCGCGTGAGCCTGGAGTTTCTGCTCTGCGCTCGGTGGGCACACCCCGAGAGACAGGGGTCTTAGCGCGCCGGAGAGACACCGTAAGCCGATCAGACGCCGAACGACAACTCGGTTATCCGTGGTAGTCCGCTATCTGCCGAAACGCAACACAGGGTAACCACCGCGCCGAAAGCCATGAATGAGACGCATAGGGCCAAAAGTCACCACTTCCGAATTCTCGCATCCATTTACAACAGTCCTCATGGTCTACTTATAGTTCTTACCATTCCACTATCTTACCATTCCACTATCACTGCACGACTGACTTATCATTTTCCACCAGTCATTCCAGACTCCGCTGCCGCTGCTGCCGCTGCTGCCGCTGCTGCCGCTGCTGCCGCTGCTGCCGCTTGAGTGCCGTGCTGCTTGCCGCCTGCTGCGCTGCTGCCGCTGCTGCCGCTGCTGCCGCTGCTGCCGCTGCTGCTGCCGCTGCTGCCGCAGCCAGCTCGCGCTGCCATGCGTCCTGACCGGCGGCCGGTGGCGGCGGGGCGGCGGCGGGCCGGTCGGACCCACCTAACGGGTCAGCGGCCGTCGCTCGGCCAGTGACGGTGCGCCGCCGACCGGGGAATGCGGAATCCACCGCCGCCGCCGCCGCGCCAGGCTGGCCAGGAATGCAGCCATCGGCACTGCGGGTATATATAGGCCGGCCGGCCGGCGTGGCGGCGACCCGGCACTGTGTGGGCACCTTGGCACTCAGTAGGCAGGTTCGGCATGCCGGCCGCTGGGCCAGTTCAGCCACCACGAGCCAGCCGGCCAGCAGCCGCCGCCACAGACCGCAGCAGCAGCGGCGGCGGCGGCGGCGGCGGTGCGGCTCCCAGCAGATGCGAGAAATAGCCTGCGGCTTTTTGCGGCGGCCCAAGCGAGCGGCGAGCTGTAAAAAATAGCTCAGTGTTCTGCCGAGGCAGTCGGGGGGCGGCCGGGGGGCGCCGGCGCTGGCTCAGAGCAGGCCGCCACGCTCCGGCCCCAGAGGTGCGGTCAGATGGAGGGAGAGTGAGCGGAAGGCGGTGAAATAGATGGTAGCGAGTTTATCCCAAGATTCGAATGCCATTGTTGGACGGTGCGGGCATTCTAGCACCGAAGGTCACCTCAGTCCTCCATCCACACTTGTATATTTATAGTTCGTGTGCATCAGCAAAACGCATGACAATACTGAGTGTGAATTGACGATATAAATTGAATGAAGTACCACAGTTGCATGAATTATAAGTACCGCGAGGTTCCGGTCAGCATCGGTAAGTCTCTGCAGCGTTGCAGAAGACCTGCAGCGTCGTGACGGTGAGTTTGCCGTTAGTCTCCCATCACTGACAGCATACAAGTAATACAAACCGAAAAATGAGCGCCTACACTGACCGGAGAGTATGCGGTAGATGGAATATGACTGATGATCGACTCGTGTGATGAGTCAGGCATCTGTCATCGCTG
The DNA here is from genome assembly GCA_036785665.1 of Chirona hameri. Classification (NCBI taxonomy): domain Eukaryota; kingdom Metazoa; phylum Arthropoda; class Thecostraca; order Balanomorpha; family Balanidae; genus Chirona; species Chirona hameri. The sequence continues at coordinate 12,346 of JAXIVJ010010173.1, forward strand.
CAGCCGACGCTAGAACAGGACATTCGACGCTTGTAGAGACGCTGCCGTCACGCCGCTGCCGTGTGGTGGTGGGGGGGCGGAGGGCGACACCGCCAGACGGCTGCCGGGCCACGCCTCCTCCGCGGCCACGCCCCCGCCGACGACAGCGCCCCGCCCCCGCCGCCGGTCGGCCAGGAAGGTGTCTGGCCGGCACAGACACCGTCACGGCCGCCTTCGAAGCTCTGGCTGGTGATCCCGTATACAGCCCTCGGCTCAGAATACATACAGGCTCAGTGATCGTTAACAGCTCAGGATCGGCTCAGAATACATACAGCTCAGGATTCAGTGAACAAAGCTCGCTGGCGCCGAGCAGCGCATGCGAGCGCGGGCACGATAGTCTCTGGATACGTAGGGTCCAGCTGACTGATTAGCGGCATTAGTCGAGTGAGAAAACGTACAAACCCTTCTCCAGAAAATCATCAGACACCGTCCACAAAACGTTCTACATCAATAATAACCATCCTTGACAGACCTGCAGACGACGTTCTCAATGAAGGGAAACAGCATTGAAGAAATCCCAGGAGGCGCCCAGCTACTGAGCGGCCAGCCGAGCGCCAGAACGACTGTGCTCTACCCTGCTGTGCCTACCAGTGGCAGCAGTGGCACCAGCTCAGTGGCAGCCCTGTGCCTACCAGTGGCCAGCCCCAGCCCAGCGCCGTCCGTTGGCGAGACGGGGCCAGGGTACGGGGTGGGGCCGGCGCCACACCCATCAGCCAGAGTCAAAGGGCGGCGGTTCCGTCGCCGGCGGCGACGGGCCACGTGTCCTGTACGGCCTCGCCGCCGCTGGGGAATATAGTCAGGCGTGGGGTGGGGTCGGGCAGTACGGAGCCGGCGGGCTGTCGCTGCGACAAGTGGCCGCATCGTGGCCGCGTTCTAGCCACGCTAGCCGCTAGACAGTTGACGGACAGCATACCTCGGACAGACAAGGCAACGAAAACCATGGTCCGTTCCGTCGGAATGGCACTCGCTGTTAAAATGAGTGTAAAGAACGTCGTTGGTTGATGATGAAGTGAACATCTTTACCGTTAGGCCAACATCAATAACAGAGTTTCTATTTTAGTGGTGTTAATTAACCCTGTTGAAATCAAAAGCTCAAGCTGTCAGAGAGGAAATTGCAATCCTGTCACCCCACCGAATTCATTGCAACACCCAGTGACACTTCAGCGACGCTTTAGACTCCACCACCAGTCCTCCGGAAGTATCTCCCCTCTGCAGGTCACGAACACTCTCCAACAGCCAGTCAGGGGCACTAGTCAGGCGGACCATCACAGTAACTTGCTACTGTCCAGCTCTTGTCGGCGGGTCAGGCGACCATCACAGTAACTTGCTACTGTCCAGCTCTGGTCGGCGGGTCAGGCGACCATCACAGTAACTTGGCTACTGTCCAGCGTCGGCGGGTGGCCAATACAGAGCAGTACCGGCGGACCGGCGGACGAGGCGACTCGGCCCGCGTCAGACGGACCACCTGTCTCTTGTCAGCCGCAGACCGGGCTTGCGACGGCGCACTGCCCTGCGTCTGTCTGTCTCTCCAGTGGTGTCATTCTGTGGCGCTGCACTTCTGTCCACTCGTCCACCTGTTCAGCACCTCTGCCTGACACCTCACTGCCACCGACTCCACCACACGGCAGCCGGCCGAGCCTCCGCCTGCAGCAGCCTCGGCGGCCGGGCTGGAGCAGACCGGCCCAGGTCACCGTCTCGGCACGCACTGACGGCCGCCGTTCGCCAGGGGGGCGGCGGGCGGCGCGGCGGCGGCGGCGGCGGTGGCGCCGGCGGCGGGTGGCGCGACCACGTGGCAGGTGGCGGAGCGAGGGGCTCCGCTCCGCTACGGTCTCCCGTCTAGCCCAGCAGGGCCGCTATATGAGTCGAGCCAGCCACGCCGGCCGGCGGCGACGGCTGCCATCTGAAAACTCCCTCCTGCGTACGCAGCACTCCACGGCAACGGCCGAGCCGCAAGCAGTCGCCCGCGACGTGCGGCGTGCACGTCCGGCCGGCCCCGCCTCCACGTGCTGCCATGGCCCACGTGGCGCGGCGGGCGGGGCCATCGGCCGGACCGGACCGCTCCCACCCTCTCCCTCTCCCTCCTTCCGCGCTCCCTCCCTCTGAGTCTGCCGGGCGAGTGCTTCCGGAGAAACCTGTCTGGTGTCGGCACCACTGAAGTCGGCTCGACACCAGAGGACAGCCATTCGAGCCAGCCTGCGTGCGGTCGATGTGTACTAATAGTCCGCGAACGCAGCCGTGCGGCGTCGATGGTACTAATGGGTCCGCGATGACTGACACCCCCTTATTGAAGTGCTAAACTCAAACCAACGGCTGAGCGTATGCGAATATGAATGGATAGTAAATCGATAGAATGTGAAAACGTGCCTGGAAAAAAAATCGAATTGTGTTTAACTGTGCATCTGAAGGTGGAATGTAACTGCGTTATCCGACGACGCATGTCCTCTTGAAACCCATCGTTTCCTGACAGATTCGCAATCCCGCTGTCCTGAACGGCCAGGGCAACCGCTTCCAAAATCGGTCTGAGCACGGCTGGCAACGACTGTGGTGGCGTGCTGTGGTCACTCGGGCAGCCGACAGTCAGCTGACAGTCGGCCCCTGCGCTGGGAGACACGCTGC
>JAXIVJ010010173.1:20000-45000 GCA_036785665.1 Chirona hameri
CAGACAAACAAACAAACAGAAAAACAGACAGACAAACAGACAGACACACAGACAGACACACAGACAGACAAACATACAGACAAACAGACAGACAAACAGACAGACAAACAGACAGACAAACAGACAGACACACAGACAGACAAACAGACAGACAAACAGACATACAAACAGACAGACAAACGGACATACAAACAGACAGACAAACAGACAGACAGACAGACAGACAGAGACAGACAGAGACAGACAGACAGACAGACAGACAGACAGACAGACAGACAGACAGACAGACAGACAGACAGACAGACAGACAGACAGACAGACAGACAGACAGACAGGACAGACAGGACAGACAGGACAGACAGACAGACAGACAGACAGACAGACAGACAGACAGACAGACAGACAGACAGACAGACAGACAGACAAACAGACACAGACAGACACAGACAGACATTCACAGACAGACAAACAGACACAGACAGACAAACAGACACAGACAGACAAACAGACACAGACAGACAGACACAGACAGACACAGACAGACAGACATACAGACAAACAGACAGACAGACAAACAGACAGGGCAGACAAACAGACAAGACAGACAGAGACAAACAAACAGACAGGACAGACAAACAAACAGGACAGACAGACAGACAGACAGACAAACAAACAAACAAACAAACAAACAAACAAACAAACAAACAAACAAACATACAGACAAACAGACAGACAAACATACATACAAACAGACACACAAACAGACAGACAAACAGACAAACAGACAAACAGACAAACAGACATACAAACAGACATACAAACAGACATACAAACAGACATACAAACAGACATACAAACAGACATACAAACAGACATACAAACATACAGACAAACATACAGACAAACAGACAGAAAAACAGACAGACAAACAGACAGACAAACAGACAGACAAACAGACAAACAGACAGACAAACATACAGACAAACAGACAAACAAACAGACAAACAAACAAACAGAAAAACAGACAGACAAACAGACAGACACACAGACAGACACACAGACAGACAAACATACAGACAAACAGACAGACAAACAGACAGACAAACAGACAGACAAACAGACAGACACACAGACAGACACACAGACAGACAAACAGACAGACAAACAGACAGACAAACAGACAGACAAACAGACAGACAAACAGACAGACAAACAGACAGACAAACAGACAAACAGACAGAAAAAAAGACAGACAAACAGACAGACAAACAGACAAACAGACAGACAGACAGACAGACACATACAGACAGACAGACATACAGGCCGTCACCTGGCCCGTGAATACCATCTGTGGAGCGGCCGGACGGGGCGGGCCGGCACAGGCTGACGCCGCCGGGTGGCAGGCGTCCCGCTCCCGTTCCCTCGGTAGCGGTATTGGTCGTGGCCGACAGGGGAGAGTGTCACAACGCTGTGGCGACTGTATGTTGACTGTGTATATTGCGGAATCGGTGTAGAAACCAACAGAACTGTCGGTTAATATGCTTCTAGAAGGTAGTGTGGGAATGTGGGATATTGTGTCTGACCCGGCTGGGTCAGGGCGGAGACTGGGGTGACGTCACGGAGCGGCGTTCCCGGGTCGTGGCGTGACTTCAGTGATAGCCGGGCCGGTGCGCGACTGCTGCGGCAGGTGCGGTGGATTTTTCCGGCGGTCTCGGCAACCTCAGCGCCAGCAGGGTCACCCCGCGGTCACCCCGCCGACCCCTCAGACTGCTGACCCGCCACCCCGCCCGGCTCCCAGGATCAGACTGAGAAGTCAGCAGGGTTGAGGCACCATGTCGGTCGGGGCTATCAGACGGAAAGCTCCCCTTTCTCTCTCTTGCCGCACCTTCCCTCCGGAGGGGACCTCAGTGCACGCCTTCACAAGTGACGAGACCGGGCAGCTGATGGCTCATTCGCCGGTATTCACTCGGTCAGTGGACCGAGTTCAGACAGAGTAGGACAGCTCAGACAGTGACGGTAACATTCACTGTTTCAGCTCAGACAGTGACGGTAACATTCACTGTTCCAGCTCAGATTTATTTATTTATTATTTATTGTACATCATGGGTCCGTCCCCGGAACATGGCCAGGGCCAACGGGGCTATTCTTGAACCCGAGTCAAAACAATACGAGCATGGGCACAATATGGGTAAAACTCTCACACAAGACACACACCATACAGAGGTCAAGGCTAATAACAGGACAGTTTAAAAACGAAGATAAAAGCCATACGAGTAGAAACAAAAATATATATATAAGATCGCGGCGAATGAATGAAGACGAGCGAGTCAGGCAGGTGAGGAACTCAAGTGAAGTTTAAGAGAATGCTTGAACTGTGATACCGACATGGTCGAGAATTCGGGCGGTAGTGCATTGTAACGGTCGGCGGCACGTGACACACAGTGACTGTAACATTCACTGTTCCAGCTCAGACAGTGACGGTAACATTCACTGTTCCAGCTCAGACAGTGACGGAAACATTCACTGTTCCAGCTCAGACAGTGACGGTAACACTCACTGTTCCAGCTCAGACAGTGACGGTAACACTCACTGTTCCAGCTAAGACACAGTGATGATAACATTCACTGTTCCAGCTCAGACAGTGACGGTAACACTCACTGTTCCAGCTCAGACACAGTGATGGTAACATTCACTGTTCCAGCTCAGACAGTGATGGCAACATTCACTGTTCCAGCTCAGACAGTGACGGTAACATTCAATGTTCCAGCTCAGACAGTGACGATAACATTCACTGTTCCAGCTCAGACACAGTGATGGTAACATTCACTGTTCCAGCTCAGACAGTGACGGTAACATTCACTGTTCCAGCTCAGACGGTGACGGTAACATTCACTGTTCCAGCTCAGACAGTGACGGTAACATTCACTGTTCCAGCTCAGCCAGTGACGGTAACACTCACTGTTCCAGCTCAGACAGTGACGGTAACATTCACTGTTCCAGCTCAGACAGTGACGGTAACATTCACTGTTCCAGCTCAGACAGTGGCGGTAACATTCACTGTTCCAGCTCAGACAGTGACGATAACATTCACTGTTCCAGCTCAGACAGTGACGGCAACACTCACTGTTCCAGCTCAGACAGTGACGGTAACATTCACTGTTCCAGCTCAGACAGTGACGGTAACATTCACTGTTCCAGCTCAGACAGTGGCGGTAACATTCACTGTTCCAGCTCAGACAGTGACGGTAACATTCACTGTTCCAGCTCAGACAGTGATGGTAACATTCAGAGGCGGAACTTTTTGTTTTTCGTTGGGGTTGTAATTGGGTCGGCGACCGGGGGGGGGGGGGGGGGTAGTAAAAGCGACTAATGATAAAAATGAAGTATGTGCAAAATTGAAGTTTAACACCTTAGAATGAACATAGGTTGTAATACCTCATTACTGACGTATTTTAGCAACAGCGAGGTGTGGAATCTTAAACAAATTGAAAGTATCATGTTGGGTCAAAGTAGGCAAAGACTACCTCATGGTAGCTCACACAACAATAATCAGCCTATATCAATATTAAGGTTGTACATAAATGGTGTGATTCAGCAACTAGCCATTTCTTGCAAGAAAGGCACCTCCTCCTGGTGATGGTCCAGGTCCGGTCCTTTTATATATTACAGTGAGATATAAAAATACTTATAACATATTTGATATTTCCCACAACTCACAAGGCCATGGGTGGATAATTGTTTTCAAAGTTGCCCCGGCCGAGGACAGGGGCGCAACCAAGGGGCCCTAGGGGGCACGTGGCACGTGGCGGTCCGTGAAGTTAGTGACGGAATCGGATTCGAATTCAGCGTCGAGTAGCGATTTGCTTCAAAATGTGGGAACAGTTTAATTGGGGCACGCTGATCACGCAAATGACATTCATTTTGACATTCAAGGTCATCTTCAAAATCATCTTCAAGGTCAAATGACGTGGTGGCTCAAAACGACCCGAAGTTATTGTCCGATCGCAAAACAAAATAATGGTATCATTCTATTCCTCGAGCCAATATCTAGGCGCAGCTTTCGAAACCTCACTGGAGGCAAATGACCTTGACCCTCATTTTCAAGGTCAAAGGACAAATAACCCGAAGTTATTGTCCGATCGCCAAAATAATGGTCTCATTCGATTCCTCGGGTTAATTCGATTCCTCATTCGATTCCACAGCCTTCGCAAACTCACTCGTGGCAAATGACATTGACCCTCATTTTCAAGGCCATATGACGGGGCGGCTCAAAACGACCCGAAGTTAGAAGCCGATTGCCAAAATAATGGTCTCATTAGATTCCTCGGGTCAGTATCTGCCGTAACCTTTGCAACCTCACTCGTGGAAAATGACCTTGACCCTCAATTTCAAGGTCAAAGGACTCAAAACGACCCGAAGTTTAATCCAATCGCCATTGATCTTGAAATTGAGGGCCAATGTCATTTGCTACGAGTGAGGTTGCGAAGGCTACGGCTATATACTGACCCGAGTAATCGAATGAGACCATTATTTTGGCGATCGGACAATAACTTCGGCTAAGATTACCGTGAATGTCAAAATGAATGTCATTTCGTGATCAGCGTGCCCCAATTGACCTGTCACCACATTGTGAAGCGAATCGCTACTCGACGCTGAATTCGAATCCGAATCCGTCACTATCTTCATGGACATGCGGGGGCAATCACGATTGAGGGCGCCTCTCCTGGGCGTCTGGACACCGAAGGTGCCACTCTCGAGTGCAGGTGGCGCCCCTTGAGTCGTGAGTGCCGGCGGCACCCCTTTAGATCGGACAATATGCCTCTTTTAGACCGGAGATAGCGACCCCAACTGTGCCTCCCCCGAAAATTGTGCCTCCCCCGCTAAAAAAAGAGAAAAAGTTTTCTGACCTGCCCGAGGTGTTCACTAAGACAAAGTTGGCAAGGCTCAGCCTCCTTTGACTACCCCCCCACCCCCCCCCCCCCCCCCCCATTTCGAAAGCGCACCGAAAGCGCAATTTTACCCATATTTTTCACAGAGAGTCGTACCAAGTATGCATTTTTATGCTGGGATTATATTTGCGTTTCTTTATTCTTTTTAAATAATAACTAAGGTCTTGCAAAAAAAGGTCTCTCAAAAATGGCTGCCCCGGCCCCGCCGAGGCAACTTTGAGGTTGCCCCGGCCGCAGCCGGGGCTGCCCTATAGGATTCTCCACCCATGCACAAGGCAAACAAATTAGGCGAGAACCAAACAGCATTATTTTAGTAAGGCAATACATTAATCCCATCACCGAATAACTAACTTTATCACCGTAAATGACTTAAAATCACCAAAACGTCACAACATATTGAGGATTTCGGGCTTCGGCCGATGGACTTCTTTAAAAATATGTAAACTGGCTCCAAGGGTTAGGTTAGGTGAGGTGAGGTGAGGTGAGGTGAGGTGAGGTGAGGTGAGGTGAGGTGAGGTGAGGTGAGGTGAGGTGAGGTGAGGTGAGGTGAGGTGAGGTGAGGTGAGGTGAGGTGAGGTGAGGTTAGGATAAAAGCTTGAGAAATAAATGGTGATGCTTTAACATGGAAGTCAATGAGAAAGTGGTCATTTCGGTGATGGATTAATCCTCTCCCTACGGGAGCTTTTTTCACTTTCGCCTTACGGGGGGGTCTGACAGGCCCCCCTGTTAACTTCCAAACCAAGTAACTTTGAGCAATGCGGTAAGAACCAGCATGTTGCCTGTCATGAGAGGAATCTAACAGCATGCGAATTTTAGGTTTCAGGTCAACGGGTGACCTTCCAGGTCAAGTGAAAGACCTCGGACTTACCACGTCCGGAACAGAGATTTTGCCATGCAGAAAACCTCAACATTAGAAATTGATAAATGTAAATAAAAAGGCATGTTCCTAGACCAGTTTTGGCTCAGAAATACAAAAAAGGTAATTATTTGTTCGTATCTTGTAAAAAAAAAAGTCAAAAAAAAAAAAAAAAAAAAATGACGTCATCAGTTTCTTACACTTAGAGAGCTATCACTCAGTCAAAAATGAAGATATTGCTTTGAAATTTGGTATGGGTATTGTCCATACTCAGTACTCTCACATGAATTCCGGTTTTTCTAATATCTTTGAAAATTTTGATTTTGTGGGGATTTAAAAAAAAATAGGGGTCAAAACCCCAAAATTTTGAAAATCCGAGATCGCCATTTTAAAGAGAATGCTATTTTGTATCTTTGGTGAATTGCGTTTGCAATTTGTTTCAAAACTCTGTTTTCTACGATTTTGCAAATATTTATCATTTTTTACCAACATGACGTCATCAAAACATGATTATCTCCAAAACTACTCAACCAATTTCAATTAAAGTTTTACAGCCTACGTATAATTGTTGTAAAACTCAACTACCAAAAATTTCAGCAACATGCATTGCATGTGTAAAAAGTTATTCAAGAAAACCCTCAGGGTTCTGTCAGGCCCCCCCCCCCCCCCTGTAGGGCGAGGGTTAATACCCTGCCTTTTAGGAATAATAAAAGACGTACGTAAAATTAGCAGCTGATTGATATTGCCCAATCTATAATTTTGAGGCCCGTCGCCTCAAAATTGCCTGAAACTAGACAGGTAGGTCCTCCTTGCCACGCTAAACACGAAAAACGTAAAATTATCCTGGAATACGGGCTACTTTTAAAGTTATAACGTGTTAAGTTTTGAATGTCTGTCAGTTGAATATCTGGCTAACTTGACGCGGAAAGCTTCCAATTCCTGCGCAGTCGTTTCAAAATAAAGGAAGACAGACCTTCAAAACTTAAACAAATCTATAACTCTGAAAGTACCCCGTGTTCCAGGCTAATCTTAAGTTTTTCGTGTTCAGCGTGGCAAGGAGGGCCTACCTGCCAAGTTTCAGGCGATTCTGAGGCGACGGGACTCAAAACTGTAGATCTCTAAAACGGTATAACTCTGAAAGTAGCCCGCGTTCTAGACTAATTTTAGGTTTTTCGTAATCAGCGTGGCAAGGAGGACGTACCTGCCAAGTTTCAGGAAATTATGAGGCTACGTGCCTCAAATTTTAGATTGCCCAATAGATTGATTGGGGTTGTAGCTACAACTGCATCCGCCCCTGTAGCTCAGTGGGAGAACGCTGGACTTCTGACCTATCCCGGTAGTGGCAGCCCGGGTTCGAGTCGCTTCGGCGCTTGCTATTTGCTCCTGACTGGGGTGGCCTGCGGCCGGTGGCAGCGGTCGCACTCAAGGTCAGGTGACGTCAGTGAGCGGGGCGGACCGTGTCCAGGTATGTCGGGCACGTAAAACTTTCGTCTCTAAATTCTGCCGGCCAACAGGAATTGCGCGATCGGGTGGTGAGGCCAGAACCTGCGCAACAAGCTCTGCTTAGCGTGGGTCCTGACCTCGGAAATCCATCCATACAAAAACATTCGGACCAAATTTATAATTTAAAAAAAAAAAAAAAATTGATACTACTGAGCAATATCAATCTACTGCTAATTTGACGTAGCTGAATAAAAGAGACAAATATGACGCAGCTATGTCAAATATGTACATTTATTTTGCACTTGTATATTGCTTTCAATATTTATGCTGTTTTCACATGCGTTTTTGTTTGATTGATGTTGGATTAGGCTATTCTCTTTTCAAATGACTTTTACTGATGTGGCCCTCTACTTTTCAACACCATGACCAGGTATATCTTGTGAAAATAATGTTTGTCTGGCTAAAAATTGAAGGTTGTGATAAATTAATCCTAAATTTAAACTCATGATTTGGGTCTATGATTATTTGTGGTCTTTTTCCAGCTCAGGATGATTGGTCTTTGGTCTTCACGTCTTTCACACACCAAAATATGTATAATATTGTTCAAGTTCTTCATTAAGTGTCAATTTCACCAGCATATTTTAGCTCAAAATGTAATATAACTTTTGCCAACCGCGTAAGGGTGCACTCTAATGTTAAATTGTGACCTATCCAGAACTAAGCCCAATGTAAAATATGCTACACTCAATCTTGTTTTGCTCATGTTTTTATGTTAACACCTATAGATTGCCATTTTGTGGATGTCTGAAATTGACAGAAATGTTACCCGTTTGTCAGTAGGTAGTGTTGTTCTATAGTGTTTATGACCCAACTGAATATGACCCTACACCCCTGGGTACCTACATAGTCTTTCTCAGTAATTTTGGGATAACATGTTGTACTACCTATTGTTGGATTTTAAATGTTATTTTATGACAAACTTTACTAACATTTTAAAGTTTGTCCTTCTCTGTGTTCATATATTTATTAATTGTTTTGTTATGATTGTTATTGAAAATTCCTTTGGTGAAAAATCCTTTAGTTTTGTGTATCATTTACTGTATTTATTTACTTGGGTAGGCATTCACTGGCAATGTTGGGGTTGTAATATTAATGATTGGGGTTGTAGTTTTTGTGGATGCAGTTGTAGCTACAACCCCAAAAGTATATAAAGTTCCGCATGTGGTAACATTCACTGTTCCAGCTCAGACAGTGACGGTAACATTCACTCTTCCAGGCAGGCATACGGTGATGGTAACATTCACTGTTCCAGCTCAGACAGTGACGGTAACATTCACTGTTCCAGCTGCATGCGGCAGGAAGCTGCATTGACGGGCGAGACTAACCGACCAGCCAGGTGAAGACGAATTTGCATTCAGAAAAGCTATAGGCTAGACTGAACACATTGCACCAAATTGTAGGTATCCCACTCACCATGAGCACGATATGGAGCCGTGCTCAGACTGAGCAGTGAGCCCGGTTCCCGCCTCAGAATGGGGCGGAGGTTCTGGGAGCCGTGCTCAGACTGAGCAGTGAGCCCGGTTCCCGCCTCAGAATGGGGCGGAGGTTCTGGGAGCCGTGCTCAGACTGAGCAGTGAGCCCGGTTCCCGCCTCAGAATGGGGCGGAGGTTCTGGGAGGGGACTTATATCCGGTGCCGGTCCTCTCCGGGTCGGTTGACGCCCGGTTTAAGTGGTCAGTTAAAATCGCCCACCACCGATACCAGATAATCAGAATGGCTGTTTTGTGTAAAGCTGACCAGAGAGGAGGGCCATTCGTGAATGAGGAGAGATAGTCGACGCTGTGTTGGCGACGCCGCCGTTAGCTGTTATTTCGGCAGTCGCGCCGGCAGACCAACGCGAACGGCCAGACTGATGAACAGGCGTACAAACTGACAAACTGACAAACTGACAAACGGACAAACGGACAAACGGACAAACAACGGAGCGACAGGGCAACCACAGAACGAAATGACGACATATTAAAAAGCCCAGGTGAAGAACAGATCAAAAGCAAATGTGTTAAAAGCCGGAAACCTAAGAAATTAGTTCCTTTTACATACTCCAATAGCTCATTCAAACGATAAATAAACAAGACCAGGGATCCAAACATTAATCCCATTGAACTTACTTTTGTTGAAAGTGACTGAATAATGGGTTGTGTCAACGAAAAAGAAAATGTATGCAGATTCGCAGATTCTTTGTAATTGCGCGTAGCTTTATGCCAGGGCTGCAACTGTAAAAAAAAAGTAAGGGGACGCTCCCATTCACCGACATAGGGGTAGCGGTAGGGCAATGGTGGGGTTTCAGATAGGGCGACGAGGGCAATCACTGGCGGATCCAGCCTCTCTCCGTGGGGGCATCTTTTTGTGGCAAAAAGATCCCCCCATTTTTTTCTCCGCGGATTTGGGCCGATCGCCTTATTATGGTATTCGAGCTTAAGAAATTCACTTTTCAAATTTTTAAAAAATTGACTGGGCGTTTTCCTGAGAAAAGTGTATTTTTTTTTTTTTTGGGGGGGGGGTCCAAAACCCAAAATTTCGAAAATCCGAGTCATTTTGAAAATAATTAATTTTCTTTCTTTTTACGTTTTTTTGGAAATTTCCTTCAAAAATCTATTTTTTACAATTTCTCAACATTTATAGTTTTTCCACCAAAAATGGCATGGCATGACGTCATTAAAACGTCGGCATGGCATGGCGTCATTAAAACGTCGGCATGGCATGGCGTCATTAAAACGTCGTCATGGCATGGCGTCATTAAAATGTCGGCATGGCATGACGTCATTAAAACGTCATCTCCCAAATTGATATATCCATTGCATTGCAATTGTGAGAAGACGTATAATTGATGCAGCATAAGGTACTGAAAGTTTGACGTTTATATCTATTATAGTTTTCAAGTTATTGAGAAAATCCGGGAGGGAGCAGATTCTTCCTGTGAGGGAGGTGGCATTTTCCCCCGATGCCCCCCCCCCCCCCCCCCCGTTGGATCCGCCAGTGAAGGCAATATAAGGATATATGTATCTGTAACATTACATTGGGGTAACTCGCGCCGCTGCGTAGCGATAATACCGATTTAAGTTGTTTTGGTCGCGTTTTTCATGAACGTGATAGTAAATATAGACTGAAAATGGAAAATCGTTTTGATCGCGTTTTACTTGAACATGATCGTAATTCGTAACTATGAGCAGAAAATGGAAAACCAATAGGCCATTTGTAATACTTAAAAATCACTATGTTTAGCATCGCGTCATCAAAGAGAAATTTCACTCTGATAATGACGAGAAGCCGAATATAAAGTGTTTGTATATTTTATTGCATTATTACAAATGAGGCTATTGATTTGCCATTTTCTGCTTCTGTCTATAAATACCGATTTCGGAGACTTTCGATTTGGAACCTGAAATGTTGCGGTCTGGGCCATTGCGACTGAAGCGTCGCGTGATGACCTCTCCGCGGTCTCCCAGGTTTTGGACATACATCTTAAAGGGATTATACGGGTTTTTCCCAGAATAATTGAGTTACATAGTAAAACGTACTCATAAAGGTGGTAGAAGTCCCACGGTAGCCACATTTTTCTGGAAATGGCCTCTTCTGCACGTAAGGACATTCCAAAGTGCGCGGTGATGCCACCGCGTATTTTCTGCAGGACCGGCTGAGGCAGAGCCAGTCATCTCTTTTATGCTAATAAAAACACCTCACGTATGGCATATTTCCGGTAAAATAAGCAATATTTGAAAGAAAATAAACTTGTTTTGTTCCAACGACAGCAGCAGTTACCTAGTTTTCCCATAAAATTATATATTTTTCATGAATTTTCATGCCAAAAAATTAATACGCCACCACCAAATTATCAACGCTAAAGGCCAGAGAAAAGAAAACCACAAAAACACAAAACATCAACAAACAGTGTGTAGTAATACAAAGTCCCGTCAGTTTTGAATTGCATAATCATTTCGTGATCCAGTGTAGGACTTGCAGATAATTCAAAACTCTAAAATTGATCTTAAGATAAAAGTGGTGGACACTAGTGCCGATCAAGTACTCGTTATCTGATACTAGTCTCGAAAAACGCCCAAGTTTTAACGCTGATAATTTCTGAAATAATGGACTAAATGAGCATTGAGGTCCCTGTTATGTCTTAAACGTGTTTAAAGCACATACAACTGCAAAAGAGTGCATTTACTTTCAGGACGGAAGCCCGTATAATCCCTTTACGCGGAAATGACTAAGCCAAATTACTTTTGGTGCTTATGAGTGATCAGTGATCACTGATCACCAACCGCAAAAACAGCGATTATTTTCCACTCACTGCTGCGCCAGACGTAGCAAATTAGTTCCCTCTAGAAATATTTTGTTTTACATGAAAACATCAATTTCAGAAAATTATTTGAGAAAAAAAACAGATTGAAATTCAGAGGTTTTGTGAAAATCTTCCCTGAAACGTCACTTCGAAACTTCTATCATTTTTCTGTCATTTTTTTGGGACAGTCACTTACTAAGACATACGCCACGGGAGGACCACACTATCACACCCTCGAACATACGCCACGGGAGGACCACACTATCACACCCTCGAACATACGCCACGGGAGGACCACACTATCACACCCTCGAACATACGCCACGGGAGGACCACACTATCACGCCCTCGAACATACGCCACGGGAGGACCACACTATCACACCCTCGAACATACGCCACGGGAGGACCACACTATCACACCCTCGAACATACGCCATGGGAGAACCACACTATCACACCCTCGAACATACGCCACGGGAGGACCACACTATCACACCCTCGAACATACGCCACGGGAGGACCACACTATCACACCCTCGAACATACGCCACGGGAGGACCACACTATCACACCCTCGAACATACGCCACGGGAGGACCACACTATCACACCCTCGAACATACGCCACGGGAGGACCACACTATCACACCCTCGAACATACGCCACGGGAGGACCACACTATCACATCCTCGAACATACGCCACGGGAGGACCACACTATCACACCCTCGAACATACGCCACGGGAGGACCACACTATCACACCCTCGAACATACGCCACGGGAGAACCACACTATCACACCCTCGAGCATACGCCACGGGAGGACCACACTATCACACCCTCGAACATACGCCACGGGAGAACCACACTATCACACCCTCGAACATACACCACGGGAGGACCACACTATCACACCCTCGAACATACGCGAACATACAAGACACTTAGATTTGAAAGCAACAGCGAAAGGACACAGCCAAGGAGAAGGAAGGCCGTTTCAGGTGCGTCCCCCCAATGCGTCCCCATAGTTATTTGAAAACCTTCAGTTTTCAGAAGGAAGACGCACGTCCCCCTGCGTCCCCGTCCTCCCCCACCCCCCTCAATGACCGCCCTGCTTTATGTGATCGGCCTCTTTATAGGAGTTAAAAACATCAATCGCTATTATAAACTGTCAGTTTGTCAGCGCGAGAAGCTGTGAAGCTGCGAGAAGCTGAAGCTGTGATTTCCCAGCCCTTCGGGTGAACAGGTGACAACCCCAACACTAGTGAGAGCGCACACGAGCTGCTTACGTCAAACCACACGGCGCAGGACCGAGCCGGCGGGCCAAACAAGCAAATACCGTCATAGATAAGCAGGCCGGCTAAGGAGCCTGCCCTCTCCTGTACCCCGCCCCGCCCCGCCCTGGGGAGGGGCGTCAGGGGCAGGTGAGCGCGGCGCCTCAGCAGTCTATTTGTGACCGCGGCCGATCGAGCAGGTGATGGGGCGGCCTGCGCTGCGACAGAGACTGCGCTGCGACAGAGACAGAGACAGCGCTGATGGCTCGACAGGCTCAGTCCCAACAGCCAGCAGCCAGCAGCCGATCCTCGGTAGAGATGCAGAAGACACGTCCGACGCCAGGCTGGCAGGGCCCAACAGTCAGGTGCCACTTCAGAGCCCACGGGATAAAGGTCAGACAGGTCTCAATCATGTGTTTTGGGAGACTAAATGCTTGGAACTTTCGTGAATGTTTGCCCACCAAATATGCCCGTATGTTCAACAGTCTGGTGGAAGCTTTAGAACAAACCCCTAAGAGTTCATCAAGACTCAAGTGTTGCATCGGGCAACTCCAGCCATAAATATCAGACCGCCACCGTCTGGTGTTGCACGTCGAACCACAGAGCCGTGTCGGGGTAGACGTCCATGACATGATACGGGACGGACAGACAGATCTGCCAGCTGCCATCGACTCAAACCGATCCCGTGTTCCCACTGCAGCCCAGCACCAACTCCGCCGCATACCCTCCGCCATGTCACATCCACCATGTCCATGTTCCTTAAACAATGAATGGCGCCAGGCTGACACGCAAGCGGCGTCGGCAGGCGGACCCGCGCCGCCGCCTGCCGCTCGCCCACCCGGACGGCGGCGGCGGCGGACAGGGGCGGGCCCAGAACGCGGCGTCGGCAGGCGTCGCCAGGCGGACCCGCGCCGCCGCCTGCCGCTCGCCCACCCGGACGGCGGCGGCGGCGGACAGGGGCGGGCCCAGAACGCGGCGTCGGGGGGCGCCGCCGCCTGCCGCTCGCCCACCCGGACGGCGGCGGTGGCGGACAGGGGCGGGCCCACAACGCGGCGTCGGCAGGCGTCGCCAGGCGGACCCGCGCCGCCGCCTGCCGCTCGCCCACCCGGACGGCGTCGGCAGGCGTCGCCAGGCGGACCCGCGCCGCCGCCTGCCGCTCGCCCACCCGGACGGCGGCGGCGGCGGACAGGGGCGGGCCCAGAACGCGGCGCCGGCAGGCGTCGCCAGGCGGACCTGCGCCGCCGCCTGCCGCTCGCCCACCCGGACGGCGTCGGCAGGCGTCGCCAGGCGGACCCGCGCCGCCGCCTGCCGCTCGCCCACCCGGACGGCGGCGGCGGCGGACAGGGGCGGGCCCAGAACGCGGCGTCGGCAGGCGTCGCCAGGCGGACCCGCGCCGCCGCCTGCCGCTCGCCCACCCGGACGGCGGCGGCGGCGGCGGACAGGTGCGGACCCAGAACGCCGCGCCGGGGGGCGGGGCGCCGGCCAGCTGTTCAATGCAACAAGTGCCCACTTCCCTGCCGCCGCCGGCCGGCTCCGCAGTCAGCTGGTAAGCTGGCACGCACCGCTGCGCCACCGGAAACGGCCACTTCCGGCCCCCCTTCCGGCGAGACGGAGACGGGGCAGGCGACGGAAAGGGGCGCGATCGCGGGCGGCCAGCGACGGAAGCCCGGACACAGAGGACGGATGCGGCCGCCGACCGCGGCAATGGCGGCAGAAGCGACGCGCTGGTCCAATCCGGTGGGCGGGCCCAGCGAACTCTACACGAAAACGCTACGGTAGCATGTGGCGCAAGCAAGTAAATGGAAATGAATTCCCATGAAGAGTGCAAGCGACTGAACATTGTATAGTCAGTGACCGGCACTGTGACCGGCAGGCGATACTTAGCTTTCGCCGACTGCAGCTGGGACGGTGCCGACGTTGGCGCAGGCGCAGAAGCGAGCAGCCCAGGCACTCCTCCTCTCAGACTTCAGAGGACTCGAGAATCTTTCAGACGCGAAGATATCTTGCACAGCACAGCCGAAACTTGCACGAGCAGCGGAGCTACACCCCTCCTCGGCAACCGAGCTCGGGAAAAGCAGAGGAGTTGCGATTTGGGTCATTGTACGTAGCATACCGTCGGGCGGCAGATTCTGCCAAGTGGCGTCTGGTGCGGATTCATACAGCTCGGTCCGGGCGAGCCAGCCGACCAATGCCAGCGCAGCTCCCGATTAACGCGCCCGCGAGGTGTCTGCGCTGTCCGATTAACGGGGCAGAGCTGCGCCGGGTGGTGGAGCTTTAATTTTCTAACCCGCGATAGATAGGAATGACACGATTGGGGACTGGGCAGCCATGATAGATTGACATGATGGAAAGAGGTCAGGAGCCGACCATCGTGGTAGCTCGACGCCAAACGCTGGGATGAGATGGAAACTACCGATTAATAAAAGATGGACACATTTCCAATAAGTAAGGTAGGTATTGTATCCAATATCGATATTTATTGGAAATGTGTTTCAAATAAAAGAGCAAAAATCAATTGTGTATTGCCCATTAAATTTCCAGCATTTCACTTCGATAAGGTGCCAAAATTGTTTGATGCGAACACAGGGCGACGTTGTTTTGTATTTTACATGTTACCTATTTTAACATGTTAACTGGGGGGCAAATGCCCCCTCCCCCGTGAGCCGTTTTGCCCCCCTCCCCCAGTCAAGTAATGTTGCCCACCCTGATTTCAGTATTTCCATGTCATTTTTCGCTTGATAGGTATTCAATTAAAATAAAATATGCTTACCTGGTGATAAATGTATACTATTCCAATGCAAATGTCATGATATTCCTAAGTTTTAGTATTTCCCAGCCAAAATAAGTATCTTTAAATTATTTCCGGAATATCTTGAATTTCAATATCCCCCTCCCCCTTCCGTGAGCTGTTTTGCCCCCCCCCCCCCCCCCCAGTCAAGAAATGTTGCCCACCCTGATTTCAGTATTTCCATGTCATTTTTCGCTTGATAGGTATTCAATTAAAATAAAATATGCTTACCTGGTGATAAATGTATACTATTCCAATGCAAATGTCATGATATTCCTAAGTTTTAGTATTTCCCAGCCAAAATAAGTATCTTTAAATTATTTCCGGAATATCTTGAATTTCAATATCCTTTGAACAATTGCTCATTAGCGGCAGAGTGGGGGAGATCGGGGGACGGGGGTTGTTGGATCAGGAACAGTGGCGCACGCAGGATTCTATTTCGGGGGGGGGGGGAGGGGGTCAGAGCCCTAAGAGCGGGCCCCCTGGTATGCGGGCCCCACCCGTTTTTTTTAAAGAAAACTTCGCGGATTTCGGTCACTTGATTTTGAGTGGCATGAGATCTGCAGCATGGGATCTGAGAAATTATAAATCAATGTCGTGTAAGGTGACTGCGTGTGCTACTGATGTGCGGTACAACTGTCAAGAGTTGACGAAATGAGGTCAATGACAACACGCAGTAGTGGTGACTGGTTAACCGATACGATATTTTCGTAGCAGGTATGTGTGATCAGTTGGCGCGATGCATGGCTGATTTTTACAACATACAGCATCGCAACAAATGTGGAGACGGTCTCGCGCATGACTTGGGAAGGCTTAATTCCAACGGATCCAGGGCGTGGTGTAAACCAGTTGCTGGATACCTGTCTGGAAGCTGCGCACAGGCTTTCTGGAGTTTGGTCAAAATGAGAGAAGCACAGGGAATAGATCGCGTCAAAACAAAATTCAACGTCGTAATAATTCGTTTTTTTCCGGAGATCTGTTACCCATTGCCTTTGGTGGGCTTGCATACTCAAAATCATCGGTCCCTAGGTACATCTCTAGTATTGACGATGAAACGTAACATGTGCCAAATAGCGAAGCATTATATTTCATCAGTGAAGTTGAGCGTTACAATATTATTTGGCTACGCCCACAGATGTTTGAGATGCTTATGCGCAAATTGTAGTGTGGATAGAAACCGCGTTTACACGGGACTTTATAATCTCTAGGCATGAATTAATTATCTTTTCGGAAATTGAGGCAATTTTAGAAATTGGGCCAAATTATGGCGCTTTTTTCCTTTCTAACCTCCCAGATTCATATCCCCTGCAGGTTTAAAAGTTCCAGCCTTTGGACGGCAAAGTCCCGTATAAACTACGCCAGGCTACGTTCGCGAACGCAATAGTAATTCACCCTGGAGGCGCTGGGGCGTGGGGCTTTTTTTGCCCCTCTCCTTAGTTTTTCCCGCCATAATCAGAAAACGCATAGATATATCGACTTGAAACTTTCAGCAACTTGAAATGAATAGCTAAGCCATCTTTGGGCAAAAAATTGGGTCCCAGCCAGGTCAGGTCAGGTCAAATGACATGACCACCAAACAACTTCTAGGTAGTTCCGCCGGCACAATGGTTAATCGAGCGACATGAAACTCATGGCTCGTCATGAGGTAATTAGGGACTACCTTATCTCGGATTTTCTATCCTATATCGGTGACCTAAGGTCAAGTTATAAAATCGTGACCTTTTCAATGTAACCCTAGGGAAAAACGCATATTTATCAGTTGTAATGGTATACATTTAGTTCATGTTTGCTCTAGCCACTAGTTTTGGCCAGAGACTAGATCTGACCGGGCCCCATATCACGTCTCTGCCAGCACCGGGGCCTTGATCTGGCCCCTACCAGGAACGGGCTCCTACCAGTAACTGGCCCGTATAAAACCAAATGTAAGGAGCGGGCCCTGTTGTGATCGGGCCCTCGTCCTGACCGGACCCCATATCACGCCTTTGTCAGCACCGGGCCCCTGCCTCGATCGGACCTGACCACGACCGGACCACTACCAGAAACGGGCCCGTATCAAGAATATGCAAGGACCGGGCCCTGTTGTGACCGGGCCTTCGTTTTGACCGGGCCCCATATCACGTATTTACCAGTACCGCGCCCCTGTCTCGATCGGGCCTGATCAAGATAGGGCCCCTACAAGGAACGGGCCCGTTTCACCAGAACGTAACCGTATCAAGAATTTGCAAGGATCGGGCCCTGTTGTGACGGCCGACGGAGCCCTCGTCCTGACCGGGCCCCATATCACGCCTTTGCTAGCACCGGGCCCATGCCTCGATCGGGCCTAACCAAACCGAACCCCTACCAGGAACGGGCCCGTATCAAGAATTTGAAAGGACCGAACCCTGTTGTGACCGGGCTCTCGTCCTGACCGGGCCCCATATCACGCCTTTGCTAGCACCGGGCCCCTGTCTCGATCGGGCCTGACCAAGACCGGGCCCCTACCAGGAACGGGCCCGTATCAATAATTTGCAAGGACCGGGGCCTCGACCTGACCGGGCCCCATATCACGCCTCTGTCTTGATCGGGCCCATACCAGGAACGGGCCCCTATCAGGAGGCCCGTTCACCCCTATCCCTATCAGGGATAGGCCCGTTCGCCTCTATCAGGAGGCCCGTATTAAATAATTTCCCAGGAGCGGGCCCTGTTGTGTCCGGGCCCTCGTCCTGACCGGACCCCATATGACGCCTTTGCCAGCACCGGGCCCCTGCCTCGATCGGACCTGACCAAGACCGGGCCCTTACCAGAAAGGTCCCGTATCAAGAATATGCAAGGACCGGGCCCTGTTGTGACAGGGCCCTCGTCCTGACCGGGCCCCATGCCACGCATTTACCAGCACTGGGCCCCTGCCTAGATCGGGCCTGACCAAAACCGGGCCCCTACCAGAAAAGGGCCCGCATCAAGAATATGCAAGGACCGGACCCTCGTCCTGACTGGGCCCCATATCACCCCTTTGCCAGCACTGGGCCCTTGCCTCGATCAGGCCTTACCAAGACCGGGCCCCTGCCAGCATACGGGTCCTTTTGATGCGGGCCCCCACATAAATTTCGGGGGGGGGGGGGGGTCAGCTGACCCCTTTGCCCCCCCCCCCCCCCCCCTGCGTGCGCCACTGATCAGGAACGTCGCCACACAATCTGGAGTGGGTGGGGGCAACTGCTGAGCCGATTGTGTCCAAATTTGGTGTGTGGTTAGAGATCTTTCAGCCGCCACTTTCCCACAAGTCAGAGGTGGAGTGTTTCTGCACGTGCGCATTTGTGCACCACGTATTTGTATCTCAGAAACTACTTCCCTGATCGAGTTGAAATTCACCATACATTTCCTTCGCGTTCGCTCGTTCATCGCCAACTACGGCGCCTTATTGGTTCAGTAAAAAAGTTATGGAAGAAAATGACGAATGACCTCAGGGTGAATAGATTTCACCTCGTGGAGGTCACATGATAAAAATACGACAGGGGTGCATTGGCGGATTTTTTGGGTGTTTTTTTGTGGGGGGGGATTCCAAAAAGTCGCACACAATTCTGAAAACGCATCGGATTTGGCTTGCTTATGCATTGATAGCTGATTTAAAGCTAACTTTCCTCAGTAAAAGTTGCTTAGATTTTCTTCTATATCAGGAAATGTGTCAATATTGCCCCGATTTCAGGCGGTTGGGGGGGGGGGCAATTGCCCATTTTGCACAACCGTAGATCCGCCACTGGATCCTTGTATATGTCAAAAGATGCGGGACTCTGGTGAAAATTGGGCAAATCTAGCCATTTCCTGTGGATTTATATGCATTTTCATGTTTCCCCAATGACTTATAATTGGGAGGTCACAAAATAGAATTCTCCTTAAGTCACCGATATAAAAATCATCCGAAATAGCAGAATTGTAGGTGTTTATGACCTGATTAATTCCTGAGAGTATCTAACTGATCGGTCAAGCAATGTGGCTGCGGCACGACCTTACATTTTTTGGAGGTGGGATCACTAGACTTTACTTAGTGACGTGACCTGAGGAGACCCGAGGTAAAACATTAACAAGATTTGGTCAATTGATAGGCAAGCAGTTGTACAAAAAATGGCGGCGCGAAATGGCGTCGTTTTCCGCTATTTCCAAAAAAAAACTAGGGGGGACGGTATCCGTCCCCACTGGCGAATCCAGGGGGAGGACATCAGGGGAAAATGCCCCCCCCCCCCCTCCCCCCAGGAATATGGGGGGGGGGGGCATGCAATGCAAGTATGCCCCCCCCCCCCCCCTGCGCATTCCCTGCACTGAACGTGAAAACAATGATCTTAGGAGAAAACTTCATGGAAACGGCGAAAGTTTTCTTCTTCTATCAAGTGATTGAGTTTGAAGTTTTTATGTATCCCTTGCTTTCAATGATAGACAAAACAGCGCACCTGATGCAATTCAAACAGCCCCGGTGACGCGCCCCGCTGCACTGGGGGGGGGGGGCAGAATCTGCCCCATCCCGGATTTTCTAAATAACTTTAAAACTGTGATAGATATCAACGTGAAACTTGCAATACCTTATACTGCATCAGCACTACGCCTTCTCACCTTATTTCAATGAAATTATTGTAGTATTTTGGGAGATAATAACGTTTTAATTGACGTCATGTCATGCCATTTTTGGTGGAAAAAAATGTTTGAAAAATCGTTAAAAAATAGAGTTTCAAAGCAAATTGCAAATAAAAAGGGCAAAAGAAAGGAAATGACATTCTCCTGCAAATGGCTATATCTAATTTGTGATTTTTGGGGGTTTTTTGACCCCCAAAATAAAATATATTTTTGTTTCTTCACCGATATATCCGCGGAAAAATGTCCACATTTTTTTGTGAATTCGAGAAGTGAATTTCTTAAGCTCGAAAAGCAAATAAGGTGACCGGCCCAAATACGAGGAGGAAAAAAATGGGGGTACCTTTTTTCCAAAAAAAATATGCCCCCCAAAATAAAACGTTTTGCCCCCCCCCCCCCCCCCAGTGGATTTCCCTTAAAATAGGCCCTGAGCAAACATGATTTATGTCCCTAACTGTGTTCAAACCACGCACTTGTATCCTAACACTCTGTACGTAAGTCGCCAAGTAAAACACTTATTACATTTCATTAGTTATTACATTACTGCCAAATTTGCCAACTTCTCCATCTCGCCTACAAAGTGAGACGCTTAACTTGTATACAAACTATAAACTGTGAACTCTGAAACGGTCACCGTTCTGCAGTCTCATATCCGCGGCACACTATGAATGAAGCGAGGATACGCCCCTGCAGGCAGCTGCGTTTGACTGGCCGGCTGGAGCACCACGGACCACCACAGCAGTCTCTGGTCTTCTCTCTGGCAGCTATCTGGTCACCGGACCACCAACTGCTCCAGACCAGCCGGACAAGACCAGACCAGGCCCCTCCGTCCCCACCTCAGCCGGGCGACTCATTCATCTGGCGCCCTCGAGAGACGCTCTGCCAGATCTCTAAACAAATCAGGGCGGCCGTGTTTACGTAAAGTGCGGCACTTTGCGCTGGTGGCCATTTAATCCTGCGTCATTTCAACTGGCCAGCGGCGGCGGGGGAACCTCCCCACTCACAGACGGCACGAGCCAAAGACTTGAATGAATTACCAGTGACCGAGTGGACGATGAATGAATGACTGGGAGATAATTCATAAAAAAAAGATATTGGTTGCAAGCCTCATCAGCAATGGGTGTTGATGAGGAGTGTTGATCTGAAATTATTTTATTAAATGTAAACTTCTCTTAACTCAAGGAAATCTGACACTTCTATAATGGGGTTTTAAACTGAGATGGCACTAGACCATGTCGAGAAATCACGTACGGCATACTCCGTTTGGTTGTAAGGATTCTCCTACCGAATATATGTAAAGGGATATATTCTCCTTTTTTCCGGCAAAATGGAGTTATTACTTGAAATCAACGGACAAGACCAAGTCACCAAAATATATTGTAAATTGATCACATTTTCCATATAAACATTCCTACCGTAAGATATTTCAAGTTAAAGTTGATAAGCGTCCTGCGTTCTGCACGGTTATATCGGTCAGTACTCACAAGTACTTGGTAACGAAATCACTGTCCGAGCTAAAATTAGCCTGCCTACGCATCGTTATTTACTATGAAGGCATATAATATGTTGCATGCACTCATCTTTTGCGAATATGTACCAAACTTCTATGAACAATGAACAAGCAGTTGCAATAGTGCATTGAAATCGGTAGTTTAGCTTGATCCCGGACGGCGACCTATTTGGTGTTTTCGACTTTTTGTGGTTGTATTAAATAGGACGTATTTCGCATGAATTTTCAACAAACGGGTATTTAATACATTACAATGCACACATGAAACATTTATCTAAACCGTTTTCACATAATAAATCAGTACGCGTTTCAGAAAACCGTGATGCATTCGGCGGATTAACTTGGCACCGGACGACGACCTATTTAGTGTCGGCGATTTGTTTCATTGACCAATCAGGGACGTTGTCACGCTTCTTGGCGCATTTACTTCCTTTCTGGCCCTATGTATTGTTTCCAAATCAACATTCAAACCGGAGATAGTGATGGATCATACTCAGGCGCGCACACAAGGGGGGGGGGGCACACGAGACCGTGCCCCTCCCCCTTTCGAAATGCGGGGCCCCTCTGAGGAGGCCCCGTGTGCCCCTGTGAGACGGCCCCGTGGGGCCTCTGTTTGGTTGTAATTTTCGTTTGGCACATTTTGTGGAAATTTTCTGAAAAAAAGTTTTTAAAAAGGGTGTCAAACTGAAAATTTCGAAAATCCCATATAGCCATTTTGAAGTCCTGTTTGGCACGCGGGCCCGGGCCCCCTTACGAAATGCTATGATGCCACCGAACCGCCCTATGAGGCTCGGTGGTGGGGCCCCTGTCCGGTTGTATTTTTACAAATCAAAAGGGATTTTGTTTTGTTCATCTGAAGTGGCCCACCGCGAAAATATAGAAAGCGAAGTTATCGCGAACATGTGTAACGGGTCGAAGCACTAAGGAGAGAAAAAGATCAATATATAAAATAAGAGGAAGTGTACCTCATACAGAGGCGCACACAAGGGGGAGGGGGGCACACGGGCCCGTGCCCCCTCCTCCCTTACGAAATGCAGGGCCACTCTGAGGCGGCCTCGTGGAGCCCCTCTGAGGCGGCTCCGTGGGGCCCCTCTGAGGCGGCTCCGTGAGGCCCCTCTGAGGCGGCCCCGTTGGGCCCCTCTGAGGCTGTCCCGTGGGGCCCCTCTAGGGCGGCCCCGTAGGACCCCTCTGAGGCTGCCCCGTGGGGGTTCCTCTGAGGCTGCCCAGTGGGGCCCCTTCTAAGTTGTATTTTTTTAAAATAAAAATCAGTATTTTTGTTGTAACAAATGAAAGTAAAAACTTTACATTTTATATTTTCATCCGAAGGGCCCAGAGGCGCACACAAGGGGGCACATGGGCCCGTGCCCCCTTACGAAATTCGGGCCCCTATGAGTCCCAGCATTTCGTAAGGAGCCCCGCGGTGAGACCCCCTTACGGACAGCCCCCCTCCCGCGGTGGAGCCCAGTCCGGTTGTATTTTTTTTTTAAACGAATGTATCGCGACACATGACAAATGAAATGCCCATGAATACATGAAAAGTGAAAGTCTTCATTTTTTATTTTCATGCTAAGGGGCCCCCGCAAAAAAGCGACGTTATCGCGAAAATGTGTAACGGGTCGAAGCTCTAAGGAGAACAAATATCAATATATATAATAAGACAAGAAGTGTGCCTCATACATACGCGCACAAAGGGGACACACTAGCCCACGCGCCCCTCCCCCTTATGAAATGCGGGGCCCCTCTAATGGTGGGGCCCCTGTCCGGTTTTATTTTTTATAAGAAGAAAATTCGAATGTATTTTTTCCACAAATGAAGCAAGTTCTTATTTTCTATTTGCATCTTAGCACATCACGACTGCCCGCAGTCCGTGACATAATGCGCCAATGTGCATCCGTGAATTCATTCAAGCGTGCGTTCGGTATCTGGAAATTGTTTTCCTTTGGATATTCTCCGCTGGATAATTATCGCCGATAATTTCCACTTCGCGCGTTCGGCATCTACTCTGTCGGGGAGAATTTTCAGTTAGAAAATTATCGCTCCGCAGAGCGTTCGGTATCTGCAAGCAGAGGCGCACACAAGTGGGGTGGCCAAACGGGCCCGTGTCCCCCCGCCTTACGAAATGCGGGGCCCCACTGCAGCGGCCCCGCGGGGGCTGAGGCCATTGTTTGGTTGTATTTCTTCCCCCGTTTATATATATATATATATATATATATATATATATATATATATATATATATATATATATATATATATATATATATATATATATATATATATCTATATATCTATATATCTATATATCTATCTATCTATCTATCTATCTATCTATCTATCTATCTATCTATCTATCTATCTATCTATCTATCTATCTATCTATCTATCTATCTATCTATCTATCTATCTATCTATCTATCTATCTATCTATCTATCTATCTATCTATCTATCTATCTATCTATCTATCTATCTATCTATCTATCTATCTATCTATCTATCTATCTATCTATCTATCTATCTATCTATCTATCTATCTATCTATCTATCTATCTATCTATATATCTATATATCTATATATCTATATATCTATATATCCATCCACCCATCCACCCATCCACCCATCCACCCAGCCACCCAGCCACCCAGCCACCCAGCACCAGCCACCCAGCCACCCAGCCACCCAGCCACCCAGCCACCCAGCCACCCAGCCACCCAGCCACCCAGCCACCCAGCCACCCAGCCACCCAGCCACCCAGCCACCCAGCCACCCAGCCACCCAGCCACCCAGCCACCCAGCCACCCAGCCACCCAGCCACCCAGCCACCCAGCCACCCAGCCACCCAGCCACCCAGCCACCCAGCCACCCAGCCACCCAGCCACCCAGCCACCCAGCCACCCAGCCACCCAGCCACCCAGCCACCCAGCCACCCAGCCACCCAGCCACCCAGCCACCCAGCCACCCAGCCACCCAGCCACCCAGCCACCCAGCCACCCAGCCACCCAGCCACCCAGCCACCCAGCCACCCAGCCACCCAGCCACCCAGCCACCCAGCCACCCAGCCACCCAGCCACCCAGCCACCCAGCCACCCAGCCACCCAGCACCAGCCACCCAGCCACCCAGCCACCCAGCCACCCAGCCACCCAGCCACCCAGCCACCCAGCCACCCAGCCACCCAGCCACCCAGCCACCAGCCCCCAGCCACCCAGCCACCCAGCACCAGCCCAGCCACCCAGCCACCCAGCCAC